>APFE030977885.1:133545-183387 GCA_000404065.3 Pinus taeda | reverse complement strand
TATGATAAAGAATTGTATGCATTAGTTCAGAGTGTGAAAAAGTGGAAACATTACTTAATGGGCAAAGAAACAGTAATACATACTGATCATCAGCCACTTCAATACCTACACTCCCAAACTGAATTGCAGCAATCAAGACATTACAGATGGATGGGGTTTCTACAACAGTTTCATTTAGTCATCAGATATAAAAAGGGCATACATAACAAGGTTGCAGACATGTTATCTAGAGTCTAGACCCATTATAAATGCATCTACCATACTTAAACATAATTTTGTGCTGCATGAAAGCTACATAGAATAGTACGCTCAGGATATGGACTTTAAAAATGTATGTGCAACTTTGAGTCAAGGCAAAAGAGTAGAAGAATTGGACTATCATGTGAAAGACCGACTCTTATATCATTGTGGGAAACTCTACATTCCACAAACTGAGAGAGCAAAGATAATCAGGGAAGCACACACTTCTCTGATATCAAGTCACTTTGAGGTAAGTAAGACAGTTGCACAGCTACAAAGGTTCTGTTATTGGCTGAAAATGAGTGAGACAGTTTCTAGATATGTAAAGGGGTGTGCCATGTGTGCTAAAAGCAAGCCCAGCAATAGAAAACTAGGCTTGTACACTCCCTTGCTAGTTCCTTCTCACCCTTGGAAAAGCATTTCCATGGATTTTGTTGGAGGACTGCCTAAATCTAGGAAAGGTCATGATTATTTGTATGTTGTTGTGGATAGGTTCAGCAAAATGTGTATTTTGATACCCTGTAGTAAACAGATTACAGCTGAACAAACTACAAAATTATTCTTTGAATATGTATGGGTTCATTTTGGATTACCCGCTTCTATTGTATCTGATCAAGACACCCAATTTGGGGGAAGGTTTTGGTCCAGTCTATGGGAACTAATGGACACCAAATTAAAGAAAAGCACAAATTTTCATCCACAAACAGATGGCCAGACAAAAGTAGTTAACAGGACGGTGATCCAGTTACTGAGAGGATATTGCAACAAACATCCTAAGCTTTGGGGTGACCACTTGTGCTATGTGCAACATGCTTACAATAGATCCAAACACTCTTCTGCACAGAGATCTCCTTTTAAGACCTGTTTTGGTTTCATACCAAGGTCTCCTTTGGATTTTGTCTTTGGTAAAGATACCATGGTTGATAGAAACAATGATGTAGACAAGGCAACTAGGTTCATTGAACAGATCCAGGAGATCCACCAGGTAGTACAGGAATAGCTGGAAAAGATCCAGGACAAGTACAAGGCTAGGCATGATAAGCATCGGATGGAGCATAGTTTTCAAGTTGGAGACCAAGTCTGGCTGTATATCACCAAGGATAGAATGCAAGGTGAAGGTAAAAAGCTAAAACCTATCAAGTATGGACCCTTTAGGATACTTGAGAAGGTTGGTGAGAATGCTTTTCGCCTTGATCTGCTAGCTTACATGCACATCTACTTAGTCGTGAACGCAAAATGCTTGAGGTTGTTTGAACCTTCAATGATTGAGGACCCTGAAGAGCAGAGTCAATTACCTTCTGTTGATGACCTGCTACCTGAATACCTTAATGAGTTACAGGAAGACATAGTGTTGGACAGGAAGGTGAGGACAATGCATAGTGGACAAGTGGAATACCTCAGAATTGGGTTTAAAGGTTCAAAGCCGAGCAATACGAAGTGGATTGAGATTGGAAAAGTGAGACAGTAGTTTCCTCACTTAGTCAATGCTTGAAGAAAACCAACTTTTGGTGGTCCAAAAGCTTTTTCAGTAGGAAGGCCATGATCCGAATCGGATCCATAAATGACTGACAAAGAACCTTGACTATATTGGGACGAAACAAATCTTTAAAGAATCCAAAACAACATCAAAAACACCCTGAACCAGTGGCCATGGCAACTGACGTGGAACGACGAGGACCTTGATCAAAGTGCGCTGACCGAGGCCCATGGAGACTGCGCAGGCGGCCAAAGTAACCCATGGGAGCCCTGGATCGGGAAAAGGAGGGATTTTTGATGCGCGATTATCGCTAGGAAAACATGGCCAAAATGGGGGAGCCTTAAGCCCTTGGTCACGTTGGGAGCTAGAGAACCGCGGGCGGAGAACCGAAAAGCACTAAAGTGCAAAGGCGGGACCCGCGCCCTAGAAACCGATGGTTTTGATCGGGGCGCTTTTGAACGGTAAGAGGTTTTGGACAGGAGCGGAGTGATCCCATACACCAATCAACGCGTGGCGGCTGAGGAGAGAGAAAACTGACGTTGATCGCGTGCTATCGGTCGAGCAAGTCAACCACGCTTGACATGTGTATGGCGTCGGATCTTGAGGAGCCTAGATCAGACAGTTAAGATTGCGCCAGATAGAAAGAAGTGGAGTGAACAGGGAATTAAGCTGCGATTTAAAGGGATTTGGAATCCGTTAACCGTCATAGTGGAGAAAGAACATATCCATGACATAACCAAAGGAGAATCGACGCAGGCGGGAGAGGAACCGAACAGGCATAGGGATCGAATGGTTAAAGCCATGAATAGAGACACTCAAAGGGGGAGGATTTTGAGAGGAGTCCAAGCGACCAAGAGAGATAGTGAACAGTGAACCCAGAGAGGAAGACTGAACACAGAGAACAATAAAGCCAAGTAGAGGAGACAGAGGGCCGAGCTAACCACAGGCAGCGTCGAGCACCAGAGAGCTTGAAGATTCAAGCCTTTCCATAGAGGAATGTGTCTAGACTGAGCATCACATTGGCTCTTTCCACTGTAGACCAAGGGTCACAGAGCTAGTAGGAAGAAAAAGAGTCTGTGAACTCTGAGTGGCTTGGGGAATCCAAGAACCGCCCTACCTAGCAAATCTGCTTCAGGAGAACTCACATTGAGTCCCTGTATTGTAATTTCTCTACTGTAAGACACAATAAAACAAGGCCACCATTGAAGCTGGACCGGAGACGTAGCCCTGGAGCATTGGGTGAACTCCTTATTAAAAATTGTTTGTGTCTTTGTGTTGCTTACTGTATTTCTTTGTTTTCTTTCCATTTAAATGTCTGTGCATTGGCAATCTGATCAATCCATTTCTTGAATAACATAGAACACACACCAACACATGAGTCTGTAATACCTTTTGTTTAACAAATCTTCAACTGAGGTCACTCATAGGGTGATTATTAGATCATCTCGTTAGCAAGGGTGGGGTTGATCACCTCCATATAATACCTTAGCTTCCTTTTTCCCTCCAACTCCTTATCATCCCACAATTTATCATTAAATTTGGAGGCGATAGTATTTTTTATACTATCCTTATTCCCAAGGATGATCTCCTCCTTCACCCCCAATAGTCGAGCCAAGACTGGGCATCCTTGTGCCACTCACGCTTGAGGCGGAGGTGGGGGTTTTGGATAGAGTTAGAAGCAATTTTGGGAAGCCTCTTGGTTTCCTTGTTATAAAGCTTCTTCTTATACATCAAATACCTAAACATAGTCATGCTTTCAATGGGGGGAAAGCTAACTTTGATCAAGAGGATAGGATAAGGAATATTTCCTTTAATCCTGAGGTTGTAGGTTATATATTGCTATTGAATCATCCCAATCTTTCACCATGGCTCTCTGGATATATTGCAGCCCCAAACCTCACACCCATATAAATAACAGGGATAACGAGGGTCTCAAAGAGGAACCTTTTTTTACTCCAAGTCCAAATATGAGCTTATTTATAATTATTTTCAAGCTCATAATAAGCTTTCCATCCTCCAATCATCTGTTTCTCAATGGTATAATTCCAATTGAGTTGATGATGGAAGTCAATACCTAAATATTTGTATGAAGAAACCTGCTCCAAGTAATTGTTATGATAGATGAAATTACCATGGTTGATCTTTTTGGATTTAATTAGCATGACTTTAGTCTTGTCGGTATTAACTATCATACCCATCTTGGAGTAGCGACCATGAAGAGTCTTAAGCTGCTTGTCAAGATCATCTTAGCTTCTGGCTAGAATAACAATATCGTTGGCATAAAGGCGAAGAGTAATGACCATACCAGCAAGCTTGGGGTCATTGCAACCCACAATTTCTAAACACTCCTCTAGCTTATCGTTGTATATGCCAAAAAGGATAAGGGATAGGGAACACCCTTTCTTAATCCCGATATTGCATTTAATTTCTTTAGAACACCCTTTGTTGGTATTAAGTTTGGAAACAACATTCTCATAAAGATGAATCACAACAATCCTCAACTCATTAGGAATCACTATCTCTTCACATTTTTTCCATAGCTTATCAAGAGGAACAGTGTCGAAAGATTTTCTAAAGTCAACAAAACAACAGAAGAGGTGAGTTTTACTATTGCAACACTCCTCAACAATGATCCAAAGAGTGAAAAGATGGTCAGTAGTTGAGTTATGTCTCCTAAAACTAGCTTTCCTTTAGCTCTTTTACCATAGCTTTCAAGCGAGAGGCTAATCTCTTTTTCCAAAATGAGCCCATATAGTTTGGCTAAAATGTGGCTAATCATAATGATCCTATAGTTAAAGGGAACACTTTGTCCCTACTTTTAGAGATAGACACAATAAGACTTTGCATCCAAAGCTTAGGGAAGCCATGCATTAACGCCAATTTGAGAAGTTTGTGGATATGAGGGATGAGGATAGACCTTCCCATTTTGAAGATTGCAGCTTGGTATCCTTTAATATATTTAGTCTCCATGTCTTCTAAAGAAAATATATCCTCCTTTATAGGAGTGTTTAAGAGGATGCCCATGGTGTTCGAGGAGTCATACAACTTCTTAATATAGATGTCCTAATTCTCTAAGGGGACAAAATGATTATCTTTTGTTTTACGAACAAGCACATTCTACCAGAACTTTTTTGGTGCAACTTTAGAAAGGTGAAAAAGATTCTCTTGTCTCATATTAATATACAACCTCTTCCTCCTTTTAATAAGAACTTTGTATATTTTAATGTGAATTTACAATGCTTCGCATTTATGAATGCACCTCTCATCTATATATATATATATATATATATATAAACTAAATACCAGTTAGATATAATCAATATAATATAAATTAAAACCAAAGTAATTGCTGATTTAAATAGATAGATATATGCCAAAACACCATTAGATATAATCCAATATATATAAATAAGAACAAAGTAATTACTTAATTTAATAAATAATATTATGCTAAACACGGTTAGATATAATCCAATATAATCTAAATTAAAACCAAAGTGATTTGCTAATTTAAAATAAATAATGTTAAATTTAATACAAATAAATAATTAATAATTTACATAAAATAAATTATTCTCGAAATTAATTAAAATAAATTACTTTTATATTTAATAAGTATAATATATTATGTTCATGTTATTTATATATATACCAAATAATCTACTCTCTCACCTTTATGTTCCTGTTATTATATATATATATATACCAATAATCTACTCTCTCACCTAATCTCCACTATACAGCACCTAACTTCTATATATATGGGCACCTGCACATTAATAATCAAAATTACATGTAAACCACAAGCTGATTGGATTGCATACAATTATTTGATGGCTATGAAATAAACATGGCATAAACAAAGAGATGGCCGACATTGTGCCCATCACAAACCCTAATTTCTTTTGTTTCTCAAAAATTGCAATAAATATGTGAAAGAAAGCTGTTGAAGGTATCCCACTGTCTCACTGTCTTCGTGATATTCCCTTCGTACATTGTGGGCGGCCAACATTGATGGACGTACCTCCAAACTCTGAGATTTGTCTTTTGGAATATTCGAAACTTTACAGAGAGGGAGAATCCTATGGCCTCTGCTCACCTCGTCCAAATTATTGCATTCTGCTATATATGGCATGAATATATATCTGATTTTTACTTATCTTCATTAAGTATACTCAATGAATATACATCCTATTTACTTATCTGTGGTGTATTCATAGGCTGCCTGGCTGTTCAATGTCGGCATACGGTCTGTTTTATCAGGAAGAACAGGAGTTGATATAAACAGTAGCAGAAACGACAGCATAAGAAACAAAAATGGAATGATAGCTAAAGGGGTTTGATAGCATGTTGATTTGACCTGTATTCTTAGTGGTCTGCAACTCTGTAAACTTACTTTTCTGTGCAGGTAATACTTGCTTATCAGCTGGTTATTTTTGGTCATATATTTATAATGCAGCAAAAGCATTTCTACTGTACGTAGATAAATTTGTTTGGTTGAAGATGCGCGCTATTGTTTGTAAAGAAATCTTTCCTCAGTAGGAGCATTCTATCATGGTGACAACTATATTTCCTCTGGCCTTTTTAAAGTATATTGATTGAGGTGTCACGTTACTTATTTATGTTAGATGTTAATTTCGTAGTCTTCCCATGTTAAGAACAAGCTCAAGAATATACTTCTGCAATACTTCAAGGGTTTACCCTGTATTTTTTCTTCTCTGGGGAAGTGTAGGAGTTAAAATGGATTATGTTACTATATTTATTATATATATTGTTTTTGTTCTCAGCTAGAAATTCAGTAAGTTGTTATTAATGATATTGGTTTGGAAATTTAATTAGCTTTTATTAATGATATTGGTTAATTAGTTGTTATTAATGACGAATGTGATTGGTTCATATACATTAATCATTATAATATTTTTGAATATTTGAAATGAAAAATATTAATTAAATACATTTATAATTCTGTAGTTTTGAGATGTAATTAATAAGTGGGAAAAAAACATTTTTTAATGTCTTTTCATATATTATGAAATGAAATAAACATATAAATTAATATTATAGACATCCACTATATATATGATAGACATCCACTTTTACTTGTTGGTTTGATTCCTTGTATGTCCAAATTTTAATAAAATATTTAAAAATATATCTAAAATATAAATCTACTTTACAAACTACCTACAATTAGTTATGTAACCTTGATTTCCCAAATCCCTACATTTTTAAGTTCTTGATTATGAAACAAACACTTAACTTGGTTGTAAAATAACTCATTATGTAGAGAATGTCTTAGATTCAATGTTTAGACATATGTTTCATCATTTCTTAATATACGCATGACAAATTTATGAGTTGTCAGGGCTAATACTAAAAAAACCTATAACATATTCAACCCAAATTGTGAAAGTATCCATTAATTCTAAGCAAGGTTGATTTTCATGAAAAATACGTTTTTAACCATAAACTCTCATTTTTAGCCATGGCCATTGGGTTTATAATCTTGACTTCCATACCTAGTCTTGGGGCACCTTAAGTCAAAATCTCAGGTTTGATGCCTACAATAAGTGTGGCTCGGTGCTTTCTCGATGTCCTAGGCATGATATTCATAATATAGGCGAAGTTAATATTAGTGAGATTGAAAATATTAAATTATTATAAGTAGAGTTGCGAATACACTAAAGGATGATATTTAAAAGATAATTCATCGAGTTACAATGGTTAGTACTAAACCTCCTATGCACAAATTACTGCAAGTGGGTTTGAGGAAGCGCGATACATGATATCTAAAAGATACACCATTAAGTTAAAATTGAGTTTCAATTCACAAAATTATCCACGGTGGAGTTGAGGATTCCCTTAAGCATGAGATGAAAAATATAAGATTTTAGTTGTGGATTATTATAAGTGGAACTGAAAAGGATTAAAATTACATGATTTTTCTTTTTATTCTAGCTTTTCATATTGATGAGAAAGTGGAGTCCACTTCACAAAAATTGACCTCACATTCTTGAAGATGTGAAGCTGTAATTTATTGTGCGGTGGTTATAAGGATGGGCTTTGAAAATGAGTATTTTTTTATTGTTATAAAAAATTTAAATAATTATTTTTCTAATCATATAGATGAAAATGTGTTAGAATAGTTGGTAAAATGACATGTTTTATAAAAGTATAAGTTGAATTTGAAAATATAAAATGTATTTTTTAAAAAAGGGGAAGTCCCTATAGTAGAAGCATTATATTATATCATGATTACAAAATCTAAACAAATGTTGCGTTAACCGACAGCAATCCAGCATATTCCTTACAAACGTTGTGTACAACGACCCGACATGTATAGGCATGTTTCGAACCTGGCTGGGGAGGGCAATATTGCATCGTCCCAACCACCCAGGACAACAACGCAGTACTCAAAATATATAAAATGTATACACAAGCCATTATGTGAAAGTCTAAATGGCTTTATCATTATTTTGACATAACATGTCAAAGTAAAGACTTATGAAAATAAAATCTTTATCAATAATTATAAATTGTAAAATGTAGATATAAAACTATAAATTTAATTTTATAAGTTCCACATTCACATTTACCTGTCTTTGTAATCATTTTAAATATCAAATTTATAAAATAAAAACTATAATTAAATGTATAAAATCACTTATTTACAATTAAATTGAAACTAGTCCAAGATTAATTAATTCAATTATTGAATTTATTACTTTAACCAAACTTAAATGCAAAATGATTTCACTTTTAAACATAACTATTCATGAATATATACAACAAATATTTCATATAATATAAAAGTGACATTTATTCCCAAACCAATAGACTAATCCATGTATAAATAAGAATATAAGTATTATTGAAAAAGACATCAATATATGATAAGTCCAAAAAAGTCCAAATCAAAACTTCACCATCAATTTTGGTCATATTTTATGTAAATAATTTTCATATTAAATTAAAATATTAGCTCAGCCATATAAATTAAATGGTTGGTAAATGCTTATAGGCAACAATCCATAATTAACATCAAAATATTAATTTTTTTTTCTTTTTATTTTCTTTATTTTCCTTTTTTCATACATAGGGGAATTGACAACTGGGTTGATTTCATACTCACCTAACATGGGTCGGTTTCATACTCGTGTGACATGGGTTGATCTCAACTACTACCACTAAACCTCTAGATTCCTAGGTATACCCCTTCCACAAACACAAGTAAGTTAGGGTATTTGAACCTCGAATTTCTTGGTACATAACATTTCATTTTCACTATTGTTTCCAATTAATCTGCCCCTAAGGGGATGTCAAAATACTTACTTAAAATTTAAGTCAACTATAATTTATTATTATTATTATTATTATTATTATTAAATCATAATGAGAATACTTATTGATTTGAAAATTTGTGTCACATTCATAGTTGTACATTAGGAGTTATGTTTCAAATTTTATATCCTCTTCAAGAACATCTAGCATAACATGATTCAAAACTATCCTTTGATGAGGAATACTAACCTAACATAGTACATTTCTTTTGAGGTTGAAACCTTCCCGAAGATCCCCAAAATTAAGAAACATTTGTAGAACATTCTCCCTATTTAAGGATTAAATCCGTCATTACAACTTACTTTCTTAGATCATTTATTTGGATCTTGGCATTCCTTTGGTGTTGAACCACTTGAACTAGCAAATTCCTTCAAGTTCAAGGCCAAATTGTTAAACAGATATCGTAACTCCTCGACCTGTTGACATACGTGACTTATTTCATCTTCCTTCTTGTCCACTTTGCCTCTAATTCCCACACATAGTTCCATCACATTGGAAGCAAAGATGGATTTTGCAATGTAGTGAAATTTTAATTTCACAATTTCAATTTTCATGTCATCAAATTTATCGTTGAGTTGATGGAAAAATTCAAATGTGATGCAGGAGCATCTAGCTGACAGGACGAGATAAAAGGAAGGATGTTTGGTATTTGAAGGGGATGGGGGAGTAATTTGCAGAGTGGATACTGTGGTTGTTTTCTTTTACTTTTATTTGATTATGTTGTCTAAGTTAAATAAACAAATAGTAAATAGGAAGGACAATTAATGAGGATAAATGTTTTAAATAGCTAGTTTTACTTTCGTAATAATGCTATAAGTCAATAATGGTTCTGTAACAAAACGGATGTAACTAATCAGATATAATCAACAGAGGTTGGAAAAACTAACAATTTCTGACAATTTTTTTAAAGGAGAAACAGAACACAGTGAGGGGTTCGACTTTTTGAGAAATGAAAAAAAATTATTGTAATTTCTGTGCACGCATTTCCTCTCCAGCGTCCAAAAGTCGTTTACATTATTTCTATGAGATTGCATTGATTTTTCTTTATGTAGGCACAAATTTTTTGTAGTATTACTTACAGGCATGTGGCCTATATGTGACTGGAGTTACAACGGTTCCAATAAATGAACGAAATCAAACAGGTTGCAAAGAAACTCAAAGAGTGTGCGGTGAAAACCAACCATACAGTCCTCGAGACCACACACACAAGTGAACATCAAGGAGGTGGAACAAGCCGAGTCCAAACAAGTAAGAAAGTTCAAGCATTGCCAGGTATGCTAGCAAACAAACATCCACAGTTTCATCTTTAAATTAATACAGACGGGGGAAAATAGAATTCCTGTACATTCAATATATATATAATATATATATATATATAATATATATATATATATATATATATATATATATATATATATATATATATTTCGAAACAAAAACCCGTTCTATGATTATACAGACCATGCCGAAAGCTATGACAAAATTGGGACGAGACACAGTATGGGTTTAGAACCCTCGACCCATTTACAAACACCGGATAGAAAAGGAACGACTGTGTAGACCTACAACCAAAACTGTGTATAGACGATGGCCCAACAAATCATTAGTATACAGACTTTAACAAACCCCAACCTAAGGCATTGAACGAAAGCAACCAAAGAACAGAGAACGACACTACCTGTGTCTATCCAGAGCAACCGAACTGCCAGGCATCGAAACCGTTCAAGTAGCCATACCTGCAGCAACAACCAGTTACAAAGATATCAGAGTCCGATAGTGAAGAGAAACAAGGGCATACAACCTAGAAAAAGCAAACCGACTTCAGACATTTACCTGACAGAGGCAAGTCGCGGCCATAGGAATTCCACCAGGTCACCCTGCTCACAAGGAGCTAAGACATTAGTTGATTGAGAGAATAGGAGCAAATACTGATAGCATGGAACCAGGAGAACTTACCCTGTGAGTGACGAAGGAGCCGAAGAAAGTTGCCACTGCATTCTGCCTGGATTTGAGGAAGGACGATTACAAACCAAAAGGTTGTTACCTGGAGTAGCTCCAACCAGCAAAAGAACACAACGACCGTGGAAAATTACAGGCATCAATATCGCATGCTAAAAAGAGGCGCAGAAACGTAACAACAAGCCACAAATACACAGTGAACAGTCAGAAGTAAGCACGGACCAGGCAAAGACGGAACATACCGTGTTGATATGGCCATTGCGAGACAAAGAGGAGATACTTTCAGGTTGAAACCCTGAACCAGAGGATGTAACAGCGAAACCCCATACCGAAACCACCAAAAGCCACCGAGAACGCAGAGCTCACAGAACTGAAGGAATGGGCAAGCGATTGACTCAAGTGAGGGTTTGATCGCCCATACCAAGGCAAGCTCGAGAATCCCAAGGGAGGACATTTGTCAAAGAACCGGAACCAGAAGTACCAATCACCTGTGTGGGTACCGAGGATCAAATCCCTATCATTAAAATCAACTGCCGGCGAATCAACCTTACACCAAAATCTGCTATTCATTATTAATTATCGCTTTATTCCCGCATTAATAACTGTGGGAGGTGGTCTACGTGGGTTGGACTCATCAAAATGCCCAGTCATTATCAACCAAAGACAATGTAGAGAATGATTGACCCAAATACCAAGACAAGATGACATTATAACCACATTGACTAAATGTGCATATACATCCACAACATTGTATGTCACTACAGGGGGTGATGCACTCAAAGAATGGATCAACCCATCTCACAAATGAAGATAACAATGGAATCCCTTTTAAAGAGGAGTTGTTAACATTGAGTTCATAGGAGCACTGAAATTTCAAAAATTGGTTTGCTTTCCTAGCTCTCAAATCTCTTCTAGTAGGAAGCCTTAGCCACAATGCACATGACCAATACCATAGAGAAAATCTAGTGGGAGAAGAAAAACTAAAACATCAAATTAGAAAAAGTTCACCAAGTTTTAAGATGAAAGACCATGGGGAGAAATCATCATCACAAAGAGTGGATGCAAGCTCACAAATCTTCTTTACTATTATTATTAATTACAAAAAGAACTAATCTATAACTTAAACATATATACATTTGAAAAAACATGCAACACGATTTTTATCCATGAATATTTGCTCTTAGATTATAGCTTTATTATTATTATTATTATTTATTATAAAACAAATTAATACATAATTTAAACATATATACATTTGAAAAAACATAGCACAATATTCTCATTCATGGAGATTTACTCCTACTTTATTATAGATATTCTTAATATGTAAAAAGACATTGTTATAATACCATGGGACAATACCATGGCTTATCAATACTACATGTTCAAAAAACTATAATTCACTTCATTTGACACTTATTCATATGATTTTTTTAATTAATCAATTTATGTTAAAGGGAAAATGGTCATAACTACTTTGGAGATAAATCTCAACCTTTGGTTTGTGTAATCTACTAGGAATCTTCTAGAATATTTAGTGGATGTTAAATCCCTACCATCCACTTAATTTAATTATCAATAATTATTACTCGGATGATAGGGATTTAACCTCTATGTAATATTTTAGAATATTCTTAATAGTACACAAATTAAAAGTTGAGATTCATCTCCAAAGTGATTATGTCATTTTTCTCTTTTAATTAAACTAATTAATTAAATAAAATGACATATGAACAAGTGTCATATGAAATGAGTTATTGTTTTTTTGGCATGTGGTATTGATAAGTTGTGTATTGGCTCATGGTTTTTTAACAAATCCTATTTACATATATGATAGTCTAACTAATAGACAAATGACCTTTGGTTAATTTTAATCAAAATTTGTGAGATACTTTTATAAATTTGCATTTAAGTTGTTTAATTTGTAGAATATGAATGCCCCACACATTTTTCAGGATGCCTAATCCTTTATGCATTTAAAAATGTGTTTTTAACAACAAAATTTCACAAACTTTATTCAAATTGTATTGACAAATTCCTATGAAAAATGTTATTTCATCTATAAATTAAATTGAGTAGTTTGGTTTTTCAGAGTACTTAATCTTTTATGCATTTAAAAATGTATTTTTAACAACAAAATTTCACAAACTTTCTTCAAATTGTATTGACAAATTGCTGTGAAAAATTTGAGTTCATCTATAAATTAAATTGAGTTGTATTTTTAATATATATATATATAATATATAATAATTATATATATTATATATATATTATAATATTATATAGATATAGATATAGAGATATATATAATACAATTTTGTAATTAATAATGATAATTTAGAATAAATTATAGTTTAATTAATTTTTTTTTGTTTTTAATTTTTTATTTTTTTATTTATTTTAGCAATGTGATATGTATTATGAAGTGTCTTGATGTTTATTATAGATTCTCATTAATTTATACAGCTCATATCACATTTTTTGGAGATTCATCCTAGCCTTTGATTTGTGTATACTACTAAAAATATTCTAAAATATCTAGTAGAGATTAAATCCCTACCATCCCACTAATAATTTTTTATAATTAAATTAAAAACTCTAAAAGCCTATTCAAAAATAAACATGTCACTCGACATTTAAATATCAATTTACATTACACCATTTCATTTCAATTGACCAATTTAATTAAAATATATAACTAATGAATATAATTATTTAACTAATTAATGTATTTTAATAAAAATTGAGAAAAAAACATAAATTTTATTTAAAATAAATAAAATAAAAAATTATTTAAAAAAATAAAATAAAATCCAAAAATCTAAAAAACTAATAATAAATAACTACACAAAATATTTAAAATAATGTAACCTCATAAAAAAAATTGGATCCCTCTTGCTCATGTTAGATCTGTATTTAAGATAGATCTATGTTGATTTATAACAAAAGAACTACAAATGGAAGGTGTCCTTAAGTTAATGAAACACAAATAAGTGGGTCATTTTCAATCTCTAATTTTTTGTCTTCAAACATGGTTCATAACTCGTAGAAGATACAAAACATTTCCTTTTTATATCATGTGATCGATATGGTCTAGCAGAAATGCCCTTATTTTTTAACATAAAGGAGGTTCGGGAAGACATTATTAAGATTGTTGCTTTCTACAATGAAACTGGTCTGATAATGAAGAAACTCATCTATAGAGCATGCAAGTACAAAGACCTTTGGCAAGAATTCCTAGTGGGATTCTTTGATGGAGCAAACAATAGGAGGAAATGTGGATGGGGAGCTATAATTCTCATTGAGCAAGATAAATTCTTTCATTTGTGTTGGGAGGGCGGACAAGGTACCAAAACAAAACAAAGATCATAACATTATGGGGATTTCTTATGGTGGCAATGGAGAAGATACATTACTTAGACTGGATGGAGATGCAAAAGGCATCATTGATTGGGTAAAAGACCACGCAAATTTCAATCCTCCCATATTAACTAACTAGATAATGCAAATCAGAAATTTAATAAGTACTTTTCAGCACATCCAATTTCACCATATCTAGGGTTAACAAAACTAGACTGCTAACTTATTATCCAAAGACAAACATCTCAAAAGAATCTAATAAAAAAAATCAGAACTTTTAAACATGGAGCTGTAGTTAATGTTCTCAACATTAACTATTAATAAACAATTTATGCATAATGCAGAACATTTTGATTTTATATTTTTGATACATAATGGAAATTTTGTTGTAAGATGAACTATACAACGAACTGTAATTGGGTACAATTTCTATAAGGAGAACTGTAATGTGAACAGAAGTTTCCAAAAGTAAAGAAGTCTTCTCTAGGAAAAGAATTCAGATCATATAGATAGAGATGGCAGGCATAGGTAGAATCGAACACAAATATATGTACTATCTTTCTAGCGTTATTTTTCTCTGAGAAAAAAAAATACAAACAACTCCAAGGTCAGAGGGAGCACATATGTGATTTCACACAGGGAGACAAAGATACAACCAGATGACACAGGTCGCGCTCAGCATGGAAAATGGCCAATGAAAATTACCAGGCATTTTATAGTTTTTTAATCCATTATTGGCATTTGTCTTCAGGATCAGCATCGTGTGGTTGGTACAAAAGGTTGATGATGCGAGAGATTGATTTGACACCATCCAATCAAATCCGGAAATGGCATCTCAATCTCTTTTGAGAGTTTAGGTGCAACCCCATGATTCTACGTCATCCTTCATATGTCCAGACGAAATTAGTTGACGATGCAGTCGTGCATAAGACAAGTTCGGCTCTATGTATAAAATGGGGGAGAGAGATAATGAATAGGATTTTGACCTTTTGCATAGTTTATGTAATTAAATGACAAAGGTTTTGGGCTCTCTCATGATAAATTAAAGGAATTGAATGTCGTTCTGGTTCAATATTGTTGTTTGGGCTCTCGCATGATGGAAGAAAAGAATTGAATGCCGTTCTGGTTCAATATTGTTGTGGTTTATCTTTATTTGGATAGTAGGCTATGAAATATTTTGGAAATATAACGAACAAAATCAACTATTTCACATCACTTATATATCAATCGTATTTTCTAAATATTTTAAAATCTACACTCCAATAGTTTGTGAATTTTGAATTTGCCTCAAATTTAAATAGTGTGCACTTTGCTAACCTCGCTTACAGTTTTATGTATAAGGAATGCAATGAGGGTCGTGTTATGTGTGAGACAACTTCATTGAAATAGATACCGGATAAAATTGCTAGGGATTGTATGAAAAAATTGCTGAATCTACAAGAGGCTTACAGAGTGAGGAGACTGCATCGAAATTTCCAGTATTGCTGGTAGAGTCAGTCCTACTAGGAGGTGTCAAGGTAGAATACAAAGGCCAGATGCGGATGGTGGCGACGACAGCGACGACATTGCCGAGTTGCCGAGAATCATAACGTTGGATGTCATGGAATAGACACAGTAAGGAGAATTCTTTTTATGTAGCTTACTGTACTAATCTATAGACACAGGAACGAGAATTTTTTTATGTGGTTTACTACTAATCTGTTACTAGTTAGGTCTATGAATAACCTGTTACTAGTTAGGTCTATGAATAACATTTAGCTGTTATTCCTAGTTTAGAGTAAAGTATGTGGTTTATCGTACTAATAACACTAAAGGAGTATTTTTTTATGTGGTTTATTGTACTAATCTGTTATTAGCTAGGTCTATAAATAACAGTTAGCTATTATGAACTATAAATAACATTCGGCTATTATTCCCAGTACAAAGTAGATAATCTTATTATCTCATATTAAAAAAACACAAACAAACAAAACAAAAAAAAACCTCAATAGAGAAAATATAACAGATCTACCATCTTTGATACACAACCTGAAAAAGTCCCCAGAAATGAACTAGAAGAATGCACTCAAGGATGATAAAGGCCATCCACAATGTAAGAAAACGACATAAAATTGATACAAACATTTGTGTATATTGGGAATTTGAATTTAATATAATAAAAAAAATTAAACCCAAGTGGAGAAAAAAACAACAGATGTAAAATCTCTGGTACACAACCTGAAGTTATCTCAATAATGGGATGAAAAAGTTCCCAGAAATGAACTAGAAGAATGCACTCAAGGATGATAAAGGCCATCAACAGTGTAGGAGAACGACATAAAATTGATACAAACATTTGTGTATATTGGGAGTTTGAATTTAAAATAATGGGTAGAATGGATTGGAGAAATGAAGTTTGAATTGATGCAAACATTTATGTATAGTGGGAGTTTGAATTTAAAAGAATGGGCAGACTGGATTGGAGTAATGAAGTTTAAAAAGATTAGAGATTTAAGGAAGATAAAACGTTCATGCATTAAAATTTTTTGTATCATTATGTGGTATAGCTAAAATATGTAAAAATAAAATAATTATTAGTGGTATAAATTAAATAATTGATAAATATTTATAAATATCAATTTATAATTGATAAATGTTTATAAATATCAATTCATAATATAATATTAGATTATTAAAATTAAAATTAATAAATCATAAAATTTGTTAAATGATTATTTTTTTTATTATTATATAAACTTTTAATATTATTATATATATATATATATATATAATATATAGATCAATACTATGATTATCAATATTATATGTCTAAAAACTATAACTCATTTTATACATTTGTTCATATCACAATTTTTATTCATTAATTTAATTAAAAGACTAAAACAAACATAACTACTTTGGATATAAATCTCGGATGTTGATTTGTGTATACTATTAAGAATATTTTATAATATTCCATAAAGGTTAAATCTCTACCATCCACCTAATAATTATCAATATCATGGCTTATCAATACTTTATGTCCATAAAACCATAACCCATTTCATATGGCACGTGTTAATATCACATTTTTTTAATTAATTAATTTAATTAAAAGAGTAAAATCAAGATAATTATTTTGGAGATAAATGTGGACCATTGATTTCTATATAATATTAAGAATATTCCATAGAGGATTAATTTTTACCATCCAATTAATAATTACTGATAATTAAATTAAAATTCTAGAAACTTTATTTAAAAATAAATATACATATCCACATAACAATAAAATTAAATATATGTATCTACATAATTAGAAATATAAGAATATTTGTTAAAAATTTTAAAATATTCAAAAACTTAGATAATTGTTTAAAAAAATATTTAAAGGTCATTCATAAATTTGTGGGAAAATGGAATGAAAAGTCAATTATTAAATATAAAAATGCATATATTCATGATTAACTTTGCGGTGTGTGAAATTTTGTTGAGTTGGCTAGAGTATTTTGTAATATATACATTCTTAATATGAGATTATATATTAATATTAGAGGTATAGAATTTACAATTAACATAGAAATATTTTATTAAATTGTAAACATATACTATTAAATGTAAAATAAAACAATATATATAATGGCCATTAAAACAAAATAGTTAATTAAGGGAAAGTAATAACTATATAAGTATAGAGTGAAATTTAAAATGATGGGCATACAAGTTTCTCTAGCACAATCGGTTGAGGATGGTCTCAATTTCAGGATCAAATCTCACGGGGAGGGATGGGGTGGTGCCTTTAGTTAGCTCAAGGTTGGTGTGGACAAGACTAGGTGTGATCTTTGGTGACTTGAATGGCTTAGATGCCCCTGGGTCAAGCCTGAAGGATCACATACAACTTGACAAACAAAAATTAAAATGATGGGCTAGACAAGACACAAGAAAATATGTCCAAAACTAACCAGTTTGTTTTGTGATTTCCTTGAAGAAAAAAACTAGTCATTATTTTTTTCCCAGGAAACTTACTATAATTTAGTTGTCAAATCAACAATGGAGATAGTTATCATGGATTGTGATCAACAAATGCAGGCTGGCTCATCATTGTTGTTCAAGAAAATCGTCAATATTGTTCAAGAAAACCACACTCTTCACTCACTACTATCCGCAAATGTAAGTTAATTCATCATTATTATTCAAAAAAAATCAAACCACCTGAAATTACTAATTGATAATCATTAAAAAAAAACTCTACTCTTTTTCGATCCTAAATCATTAATGTATTTCTTTACCTCTTAAAAAACCAGAATCAATCATTAATTTTACTCTATATCTATTAAATATCCTGAATATTAAATTAAAATTAAAAATACCCCGTGATACATTATCCTTGAATGCTTGCCATGTTCTGGGAGGCGGATAGGATTGTTTTCCACGATGGGACGAGAAGTTCATATCAAATTGAGAAAGAAGAAAATTTTGATTTCTTTTGATGTGAGATGAATAGACGGTTACTTCAATGTCATGTTTTCTTCATATGCTTTGGCAAACGGATAGGAATGTTGTTCACGATGGGACGAGAAGTACATATAAAATTAAGAAAGAAAGAAATTTCGATTTCCTTTTTATTTAAGATGGAGTGGTGGAACATCAAGGTGATGCTTTGTTCAACATAGCAATTATTAAAGGAAGTTGGGAAAATATAGTGAGCTGTTTCCATTTTTTTCCACGAGATTGTAAATCTAATGATAAGAATTCCCATGGAAGTTGGAAAGTGTTTTAACTTCTAAATTTAAGGATAAGAATTCTAAAGGAAGTTTGAAAATGTTTTAAAGTGAATTTTAAAAGAAGTTTGAAAATGATTTAAATTTTTCCAAAGGAAAATAAACTTTTAAGAGTTTAAATTTTCCAAAAGGAAATATTTTTTTTAAGATTTTAAATTAAATTTTCCTTTTTTAAGAATATTTTTTAAGATAAGAATTTTATATATTAATAGAAATTGAAGAGTTGAGTTGATGAAAAAATATGAGGAGATAAAGTTATATGGTTTATTAATAGTTATATTTGAGGAATGTTAGTAATAAAATTGATTTGATATAATGGTTTAATTTTTTTTATTTATTGGATGTAGAATAATTGGTGATAGAGTGTATTGTTAAGGCATTCCTCATGTAAAAGTAGTTCGTTTAAAAGCTTAGGGTTTTGTTAATTAAAAAAAAAATGAAATAACTAAATTTTCTTAAAAAGTAACCTAATAGAGTGATGCCAAAAAATGACTAGGTAAATAGATAGGTTTTCAAGTTTATTGTAGGGAGCATTAATTAAAAGGATTTGACTACATACTTACATAATAGATATGCTTTCAAGTATATGGTAAGGAGGATTAATTAGAAGGACTTGACTATATACTTACATTCTAGAAAGGATGAGAATACACAAACCTTATAAACTTAAAATTCATAAATAGGGTTATCATTAATTTAAGTTTCCATTATAAAGGATGGAGGAATTGATGGATTACTTGAGTGGGGTAGGATATTTTTCTAAAATTAATTTCGAAAGAAAATATCACTAGATAAGAAGGGTTGCATATGCATTTTTAAGAAGTCTCAAGTTGACAATTACGAGAAACATTTTTTTATGAATTTTTAAAAAGTCTCAAGTTGAAAATTATGAGAAACATTTTATGGAAATAACTCTCCATGGGTTAGAAAACTTTAATAGGAAGTTTAATCAAAACATTAGAAGGATTTGTGCACCACTAATAGAGCATATGAGCAAAGGAATTTTATTATATATTGTAACAAAAGAAAATAATATTGTGT
Organism: Pinus taeda; assembly: GCA_000404065.3. Taxonomy (NCBI): domain Eukaryota; kingdom Viridiplantae; phylum Streptophyta; class Pinopsida; order Pinales; family Pinaceae; genus Pinus; species Pinus taeda. Next base: position 163,209 of record APFE030977885.1, on the reverse strand, counting down.
TTTTTACGAAGAAATTAACAAAAAAATGAGTATTTACATTTCCATGTTTTAACAAAGTGATCCAAGTTGACTCTGTTGCAAGTGGAATATCATTTGGGTTGTCTCTAAAAAATTTAAACTTAATATTAATTTCTTTAGTGAGAATTTGAACAATTTTAAAATGAAATATATTATTCTGGTGAGGTATTTTATGAATTGTATAATTAATAAAGAAGTGGAGGCATTGCTTGCTATCTAACACTTTTTTTTGTATATTAATCATAAGCATTGTAGTATATAAACTAGGGAGAGAAAAATTATATCAATAAACGTTATTGAACCTTAGGTAATCATAATGAAAGTATTGATTGGAGAATCATATACTGATAAGCTATTTTGAAATTTTATGCAATCTTCAAGTGTATGAAAGAACTATAGAATGAAATTTGTACTCTACTTCTTCTAACTAACTGAAATCCATATGAAGTATATGTAACTATTTGCAAAAAAATAACTAAGAGTATATAGATGAAGTATTCTAAGCATAAAATTCCTAGAGATATTTTATGTTCCCTTTAAAATAAAAGAACCTAACTAGAAATAAAATGAAAAAAACAATTTCAAGTGCTATAAAAAAGGAAATAATGACTAAAAATGGACTACAATGTTGGAAATTAATCCTAATATGTAATGCGTTAAATCACATAACAAATCCATTGTGGAAAACGATGAACTATTGAAGTGAATACATTCACATAATTAACTAAATATGCAATGCAAAATAGATATGATGGTGTATTCACAATTTGTATCCCCAAGTGGGCCTTTGCTAAGGATTTTTGTTAAATTCCTTCTTTATAACTTAATTTAACTCAAAATAATGGCAATATTTTGTTTCATTAAAAATCCTTTCACATTATAGGTTGTAATATGTAACTTTTTCTCACCCCATTACTAAACAACTTGAAAACTACATATTATCTATTCTAAGTTGTAGATTTGCCTTATAGTATTGAAAGAGTATATGATTCATATTGAGGAATTCCTAGCTATGAACATAGTTCTTACCCTAAATCTCTGTTATCTCCACATCGAAGGAATAAGATAGTAGGGTTCACAAGTCATCAGATATTTTAGAATCATCGATATACTAAATTGTCTAGGGATCCACAATGACTCTTAGATAATTGAATAGTTTGAATTTCATATCGATGGTCTCCCTTCTCCTAAGACAATATCAAGAGATTTGTTGGATAACTCATGGTGTTGTGCTCCCCTATTGTGCCTCTTTAATGTACTTCTATAAAGTTGTGCAACCACCTCCTTCTTTCTTGAGTTGGGGTATTATGAATCACACTTTTGCAACCTTGATGATCTTCTATTTTGTTATGAGGGAAATTTAATCTAATTTTCTACAATTAGTGTCTTTCCTTGCCCCTAAAATTGATGAGGGAATATTGGCTATCAGTTGAACAAATATTGCTTATCCTTTCCCTAGTTGTAATTGGGATAAGTGTAAATAACAAACATAGATCTAGAACACACACAAAACAATATTTCCACAACTCACAAGGTTAGGGTTATGGAAGATAACGCATTTGATGATCATAGCACAAACTCATATATGCCTAACTGATTAAGCACATTCAAGCAAATTCTCATATTCAAGCAAATTCTCATGTTGAACTAATAAAACTCGATTGAAGTAAATCATCATTAAACTATAAATCATTAAAATTACATGGGCTATAGAATTGGTTGGTTTAGTAAGTATTAGGCCAAATAATCCAACAAATCATCAATGTTAATTGGGTAATTAGTTATTGAAATGGATAAAGATGGACTAATTCAAAATCCCTTAAAAAACCAAGAAAAGTTAAGTCAAAAACACACTAGATAGATAGAATTTCTACAAATTTAATCTTTTGTATTGTGGTATAAATTAAGAAGATCCAACAAAATTATATATGCATTTAAACAAGAAAACTTATTATATGTTAAAAAACATACACATAAGATAAACTATGACTTTTGGTTTACATAAGCGCTGAAGAATGTGTTTTCCATATTTGAATGTCCCAGATTCCGCCCCGGGCATGCGAGACTCCATGCGGGAAAGGGATGAGCGTGGAGAACACCTCTCAATCTTTCCAGAACCTGAAGTTCAAACCAACAGGCAGGGGTAGAGCCAGACGGCCCCCGCAAGGGGGGAGGCTAACCCATCGGAATGCGGTACTGTCCTTTAGTAGTCTGTTTGCCAGCTAAGCCAAATGTACACGGACCAGACTTGCCAGCAGAGTCCTTCGTTTTTGAGGACAAGTAGCGAGTTGCCGAGATCGTCGAGCGTTCAAGGGCTGTTATAAACTTGTTATAAAGACGGGAGGAAAGTCATTGAAAGATGCAAAATAACCAGACGTTTATAGGGGTCTACTAGCCCCTCACGAAATATTCACATAAGATTTTCTTTCTTCTCATTAATATAACTTTCGTAATACATTTCTCATTAACATAACTTTCCTAATACATTTACATTTTAGATACTTTTATTTTTACTTATTTGACTTTCTCTCCATTCTCATCTTAACTTTCATTTCCTTTTATAAATCAATTCTACTTATTTGACTTTCTCTCCATTCTCATCTTAACTTTCATTTCCTTTTATAAATCAATTCCCTTGTGCAATTTTCCTATACACATAATTTGCCCATATAATAAACTTGTTTCTTTATGTCCTCAATTTTAATATTATTTTACTATAATATAATATTCTTTCTTCCCTATTCTCTTCCCTGGTTTTAAAAAGAAACGTGACTTTCCATGGAACCAATTTTCACCGAGCCAACCGAGCCAACCAACTTGCTTCTTTCTTCAACCTGTAATCCCATGAGCCATCCAACTTGCTTCTGTCTTCAACCCTTAATCTTCCATTATTAAGCTTACAACACATTCCCGCTTCATTATCTCACTCTCTCAAATACATTTTGTGTGTCGACATTCTAATATGCTTATGAATACTTTTTCATTATGTAGACCATGTTTCTTATATTTCCCCTACATGACGGGAGTCCCATTAGTATCTAAATATTTAAACACAGCGTAAAACAGATGAAGGATGCGATTACGGAAATGATTAAACTTTTTGATAATTTAGAGATTAAACTTCACTTTTTCTCGGAATAGCAAAGGACACTACAATGGTCGTTTTCTGTTATTAATAACGAAATTGAAAGAAACTGATATTTGGAAATAAATTATCAATAATTCAAGGACCACGTTTCATAATACCGAAAGAAATTGATAATTGTCATTGATTTAAGGACCATGTTTTATGAACCGGAAAGATATTGATATTTGGAAATAAACTATCAATAATTCAAGGAACACGTTTCATAATACTGAAAGAAATTGATAATTGTCATTGATTTAAGGACCATGTTTTATGAACTGGAAAGATATTGATATTTGGAAATAAATTATCAATTATTCAAGGAGTATGATCAACTTAGTTTGAAAAAATTTCACTGGGTCAATATATTTATGATAATCCAATAAAGAAAAACAATTAACAACCAATATAATATGTTTGATGACGACCTTACATTTTGTTTTCAATGATTAATATTTAACAAATTCAAATTATTAAATTATTCTGTTTTTATATTGTTTAAATCAATATATTTATGTAATAGGGATTATGAGTTTTTCGTTTTAAAGTAAAAAAATAATAATATTTAAGATAGAGGTTTTATGTATTTTTATAATATTGAAGTTATTTAAATTAATATAAATAAATAAATATTTTTGTCAAAAATAAATAATATATTTAAAAATACTTAATAAATTTGAAAACATTATATATATATATATATAATATTTAAAGAGAAATCATATTATATATACATTAAACTTAGTTACAAAGTGTTTAATAAGATAGTTATATTAAAATGCAAGTTTTTCTTGCATGTTTATGAATACTAAGAAAAAATGGCAATGATTAGTAGATCTAGGGGTGTTACATAACTTAATTTTGTTTATGATAACAACAATTATAAAAAAATCATTTTTTATAAATATGTTGGAATTGAAGTACATTATAAGTTAAATTGGGATTGCAATATTGAAAATGGGATTATTGAGGTTGGAAAGATTAATTTAATGCCAACAACAATTGTAGAAAGAGAAAAGTATGGATATAATATAAAACTAATTTCCTCTTTGACACACTTGTTATCCTAATAAGGAAGACATGGCGGAATATTGAGAAATTCCATAAGAGTTCTATAATAAACAATATTTAAAAGAAATATAACATTCCTTATCTTAAGTTTAGAACTTGTCCTAATTCTAGGAAAGCAAGGTTGTGTTAAGGTAATTTTTTTACATGTATAAGTTAGTTGGCATAAATAAAAAGAGACTTCTCTCACAATTGCAAACACTAGTGAAGAAGTCTCAAGGCTCAAGAGAGGATGGACTAGGGATGCTACCTTTTGGGCTTCATCATTGGGAAAAGGAGATGACGATGCCATTCATAATATCAACACCATTAATAATACTATCACAACTAACTTTAAAGAAAAAATATGTTGTTTCTATGAGATTGAGAATAAGAAAAGTTGAACAAGGACACCATCAATGTCTATGTTTGAAGGAAAAAAATTACCTCTTTATCATTGTTAGTATCATGAAGAAATTAGAATTTGATAAAATATGAATAAACTCCCATGAATTCTATAGTGAAATTAAAGGTGGACAACATATATCTAAGTCATTTAGCTAAGTGCACACCCTACATAACTATTATATTTCACTTTAAAAATATTTGTAAAATTATCAATATCTATATTGTATCGACCCAGAAAAATAAAAGTGAATTTGGTACTCTTATATTAAATTATATAATGCTAAAAATAATATATTTCAATAAAAATGTGTGTGTGTGTGTGTGTTAGCACTCCACCATCTGAAGGGGAGCATCCTAACACAAAAATTTGTTTTCCTTCATGAACAATTTATTTTTTTCATAATCCCTATAAGTCATGATATTAACTAGAAGAATTTCTCTTGTTGGACAATTATGCTAAGTTGTCCTCATGGGAAAGATGTAAATATTAGGATTAATACCATCATGCTTACCTTATAGAATATGAATAATTGTAAGAGGGATGTTAGGATTTTTAATTACGACCTTGTTTCCATGTCCTAAGATATTTTTGCTTAGGTATAGATTGGAAGGAAGGGGACCTTCTATTTTTGTTTCTTAGTTCGAACACTAATAGAATATTTTTTTTGGTTTCCTTTGTAAATTCCTTTTGGATGAATGATCAAACTACTATTTCTTTTCTTCTTTGTTCATATGCATTTTTTCATACTCTCAACTATTTTGGAGTTCTGCTTAAACTAGTAATTATGTGTGTGATTGATTTTTTTTTGAACTAGCAAAGCCTTAGATCAAATTGCATGATGATTTTGACCAATTTGTAAACTTTGTTAGGTTTCTTTAAAACATAGGGAAGATTATGAAGTTGTGGTATGAAGACAACAAGCAGTGATAGTCCGTTGATTGTTGCCGAGAAATAGGAACATTCAAGTCCCCCAAAATCCATCACAGGCATTGGGACTATGAAAGTGGGATAGAGGCAAAGGTATCGCGAGGGACGAGGGATCGAGATCCCAATTTGAGGTATAATGGGAACATTCTCATCAACAAGATTCCATCATGGGTGTTAGGGATGTGAATGGGTTGTAGCCGTAGGAGCTGATGATGAGAGCGTCATGGAAGTGTTGGCTGGCCAACAATTAACAATTGAAGTGATAGAGAAATCTTTATCTTCATTGTGTTCTCGAAAATTAGGCAATCAAGGTCCAATTCATCATGAGGAATCCTGCCAGGATGGCTTGCGACTAGTGCGTTGACCTATTAGTTGATGGGTCTAAACTAAATGGAAATTTCTCGTCATCTTCTCCATTGTCATCCATCAGGAAATAACGAGTCTAGTTACACACAAGGAAGTCCACTAGTGCGATTTAAAATCTGATGGGCCATCCTGTCAATAGACGAGCTTAATAAAATAGGAAGTTTAAAATCATCTTTTGTTATATTACCCTTGGGCTATCAGGAAGCTATTTGTTGTTGAAGTGTGAACAATGGTGGGGGGAGTCAAGACCAAGACCTAAGGTCCCATCTCTCGATCACAAGGAGCTGCAAATTGTAGTTGTCATAAAGAAAGAGTGGGTTCGAGCCATTTCTATGGTAGTGAGGCAGTCTAGCCCTAGTTGAGAGGGTACACATTATGGTATTGTAGCCATAGTTGTGGGAATTGTTAGGCACAACTGTTGACATAAACGAAGTCTAGGAGGATTCATGAATAGAGGTGTGGAGTGAACATGACATAAATTATAGGTTTGTGAATGTGGCATCCATTAATGTGGTATCAAATTTGAGCACAAATTTCTCTCAAATACAATAGAACATAACAGAGGAGTAACTCAAGGAGCAAGTTGCAGGAGACTTGTGGGATGAAGGATGCATATAGTGAATACAACCCTAGAGGAGAAGGTAAGGTATATTCAAAAGAGGTTTGTGTCCATGAAAACTTCCCATAAGTGAGCAGTTGATGCTAGATATGCTAGTGAAAATGAGGAAGAGTCTTTTAGTGAAGAATCAGAAATAGGGGAACCGGTAGAGCAGAAACTGTTGAGGATGATAACCAAATTAGCTTTCATACTAAATATGGAAATACATGCATTCAAAGGTAATTTAAATTTTGATGAATTAATGGAATGGATAAATGAAATGGACAAATGTTGTTATTATGAGGATATAGATGAGGAAAATAAAGTAAAATTTGTTGTTATAATGATGAAAGGACATGCATCCCTATGGTGGGATGAAATGCAAGCTGAAAAAAAAAAATGAAAAGGCAAGCCTAAGATTATGAGCTAGGACAAAGTGGTGGAAAAAATCAAGAACAAGTTCTTACCCAAGGATTACTAAGGAAATATTTGTAGACAATTATTCAACATTAGACAAAATTTCATGATAGTGAAGGAATATACAAAGAATTTTTATAAGATGAATATTGGAGTTGGAAATATTGAAGATGATGTTGAGAAGATTTCCAAATGTCTTAATGTCCTGAGGTATGACATTCAACATGATATTGCTATCTTGAATCTATACACTATTGGAGATTCTTACCAAGTTTCTTTGAAAGTTGAAGAGAATATCGCCTAAAAGAAAAGTCAAAGAAATTGAGGAAGGATTCTTGTAAGAGGAAAAGGATGGCATGCAGGAAGAGAAAGAATCAAAACTACAAAATAAGAAGGAAAAAGCTCCAGTAATATTCAATTACCGAGAGGAGGTGATTCAAGTGGAAGTATAACATTCTTCAGCGGAAAAGGTTGAGGGAGAGTTTATTGGCCTATATTTATCTGGTGTGGGAAACTAGGACATATGTCTTTAGAACGCCTTGATAATGCACCAACAGTTCAAAGACGTGCCCATGTTGCAGAGGAAAGAGAGGGGAATGAGAATATAGCCACAATTGAAGAAGCCCTTGAAGCAGGGGGGTCTCCTCTAATGAAGAGATTGCTAGTCAAAGCAAAGAAGGAATTCAAAGAACTAGCTTAGAGGAGAAGTGTATTCAAGACTATGTGCAAGTCTCTAAGTAAGTGTTGTAAAGTTGCAATTGATAGTGGTAACACTAACAACTTTGTATCTACTAAAATGGTAGATAAATTAAGTTTGAAGAAGACAAAACATCCCTATCCTTACAAAGTTTCATGGTTACAAAAAGGCCACCAAATCAGAGTGAATGACCAATGTAAGGTAAATTTTCAGTTTGGAAGATAGAAGGATGAAATATTGTGAAATTTCATGCTTATGGGCGTCTATCACATTTTGTTATGAAGGTCATGATAGTTTTATAGGAAATTTTCCATGGTGGTATAAAGAACATGTACACCATGAGAAGGATAGTGAAAAACTTACATTGTTTCCCTTGTAAGATGAAGATGCTAAATAAGAAGTTGGACCTAGCATGTTGTTGATGAATAGAAAAAATGAATCCCACTTCGCCTCAATAAGCCCCAATTAATCTTTACCAATACAAGTTTAAATTATTTACCAGAGGAAAGCAAGGGTATATTAGATGGTCTTATTGACATAATCATAAAGAAGTTACCAAGTCAACCACTCCATGTTCAAAGCATCATCCATTGTTGAGTTTTGGTAATGACCTAATTTTTACCCATAATATACCCTTATCACACTCTGTTTGATGAGTTTTGAGGCCTTTATTTACATATTCCCATGCTTCTTTTGTTGTAATCTTGAGATTACGAGTTTAGGATTACTTAAATTATTATTAAAAGGACGAGTTTAGGATTACTTAAATTATTATTAAAAAGTTGATAGGATGAGCTTTAAATGGTTATAATGCTTCCATTTATTGTATTACTAGGGTCTTTAATCTATATAAGTCATTTACCATTGTGAAGTGCAATTTTGTATTGAATAGGAGGAATTTGCAACTATCTTTGGATTCATGCACTAATTTTGGGGTTCCTCCACCAAAGATCAAGGCGTATACTGAAGGTCAAAATAGGCCAGTGAGGGCAAGTTGACAAGTCAACAATTATCAGAGATTATTTTGGATCATGATTGAAGGACAAGTGTGCCTACCCTACCTTGGTATTTAGCAAGGAACTCGTAAAAAAAATAACCATTTTCCAAATAAAACAATATGACGAGGAGCATATTTTGGTGAACATGTGATAATTTTACCCGGAGTCTATTATTAGAAGACTATTATAACTAGATTTTATTTCTTTTTGTATAATGAATCATGGCCAATATTTATCATGTAAACATCTATATAATATAGGTTGGGATAGAAATTAGGTTAGCAATACTTTGAATCGGTGTATTGTTAAGTTTGAAATATTTTGTGTCACTTAGATCAGCTAGGACTGGACTACTGAGCTCCAATGTACTGAAGACAGATTTATTAATAGAAAGGTTTAATGTCAGGTTCTCTTCTTATCATTGTTATGATTTGTTAATGATTCTTCATGTTATGTAACTTAATCTCTTTCTAAAAGGAGAGTGCAAGTTGGTTGGTTTGGTCCCAACCAATCCAGATCGTTACACTGCTAATAGATAAAATTATGTGGTGTGATATTTAAAGGAAGTGCGTATTTCTTATTTGAGCATTTGTATTTGTGCGATTCGATATAGTCTTTCTCTCATACTTTGCCTTTCTTTTTTTTGAAAAGGATATCTTGATCTATGAACTGAAATTAGTCATTACCTTGGTTTGGAAGGTTTTCATTGGATATTGATGGGATCCCCTTGTTTCATTGTTATTTGAGTCAATTAGTGTGAATGCCGACACCTGGAATCGTTATTCTCCTTTCTATGATTTGGTTGTATTAATTTTTTCTTTCGGAGTTGATTTTCTGAGTATTGGTGGTTTTAAGTTCGAAATATTTGTAGTTTATTTGGATGTGATATCAATATATGAAAGACTCTTTTCTTTGAAAGTCCCTGTTCCATCTTTATGTGAACTCGATTTTATAGACATTTTATCTCTGAGTGGTTTTTTTTCATATGACATGGTGGTAGTAATACCTAGAGTAGGGTTTTCTTTTCTGGGTACTAGTGGCGTCAGGCCAAAAGCTTTGAATGGCATAAGGATCTAATATCATTATTTACAAGTTTCCTCTCTGAAATTATCAAACCATTCTTGATCTAAGATAGTGAAGGTACCTTGTTTCTCTTAAAATATCTTATGATACAAGGTGTGAATGAAATAACACTGAGATCACCGAAACCCTATATTGTTACAACCTTGGTTTCGTTTTGAACTACAAATTCATATTAAAGTGCTAGCTGGTGTAACCTTGTTGCTGGAATATTTACAATGAGTTCTTTACACAATTAGCATGTGTGGTTGATTATATTATTTTGGGATGAGATTTTTTATTTTCTTGACTGGTGCATGTATCGAACAAGCATTTATGGTGTTTCAAGTGGATTGTATACAAAGGATTTTTATAGATTATCTTATTATTTCATGAATAGTTATTTGAAATTAGGTTTTCATCTTAAAAGTTGGTTTTCTTTCTTTTTCTCTACAACGCTTTCTTTCGTAGTTTCAAATCTAGGGTTTGGAATATTATTTTGTTTGAAGGAGTGAAATAAAGTGTGATTAAATATTATGCAAGCTCATACATTTAATTAATGTAACAATCTAGGGTTTGGAATATTCTTTTGTTTGAAGGAGTGAAATAAAGTGTGATTAAATATTATGCAAGCTCATACATTTAATTAATGTAACAGTAGCACCACACTTTATTTTCAAAATAACAAAGAGTAAATAATTGAAGTAGTGTAGGAACAATTTGAAGACTTGTGTGGATTTCCAAGCACTCTTTTGGGAATGTTTGATTGAGGCATGCATTCTTCTCAAGTTTATTGATCATTTATTCAGCTTGAAGATTCAGTTTCTTGAAAAAATTGATGAGGAAAGTATCCAGTATCTAAATAAATGAGTGTGTTCTTCTTTAATAAAGTTTCCATAGCATTAGTACAGGAACTACGAATGGAGTTTTACATCTTGATCTCAGAACATGGAAGATTGATAATATTGGTTTGGAGATAGGAGTAAATTTTGCAGGGTTTCTAAAATCTCTTGGCATTATCTGTGTTGCGTCCCAAAGATTATGAGCCTCAAATTGAAAAATAAGTGTTGAGTCATCTATATAGACAATATTAACATCTAATGACCATATAAACCTATTTCTAGGAGAAAGCTTGTCAAACAAAGTGGCATATAGGATGACACCCCAGGAGAATGAATAAATCAAAAAATATGTTTATGAATTGTTGGACAAGGGACTAATTAGGTAGACTTTAAGCCTAAAGAAATATGGAGGTTGGAGAATGTGTACCGATTCCAGAGTGATAAATAGGATCACAATAAGGTACAAATTCCCTTTACCTCAAATGGATGATTTACCACACTATTTAATTGGTGCAAATTATTTTTCAAATATGGATCTAAAAAGTGGATATCATCAAATTAAGATGAGAGAGGGAGATTACTGGAAAATGGCTTTTAAAACTAATGATGGTTTGTATGAATAGCTTGTCATTCTATTTGGCTTGACAAACACACTAAGTACATTCATGAAACTCTTGAAAGAAGTCCTCAAATAATTTATTAGAAAATTTGTAATTGTTTATTTAGGTGATATCCTCATTTAAAATCAAATGAGAGGACACTTAATATTTTTAAAGCTGGTGTTGAAAAAGTTATGGTGGGAGAAACTTTTAATAAATCTGAATAAATGTTCCTTCATGAAAACAGAATTAGTCTGCCTAGGTTTCATAATCCCTCCAAAGGGATTAAAAATGGATTTGGAGAAGGTGAAAGATATCAAATAATTACCTTCTCCAAATAATGTTTATTAGTTATGAATCTTCCATGGGCTAGCTAGTTTCTACAAGAACTTTATCAGAAAATACAGCCATATATGTGCACCAATAGTTGAAACCATAAAAAAGGAACAATAACCATTTAAGTGGATGGAAAAATCTTAAAGGGGATTTAAATTGTTGAAAGACAAGATAATTGAATAGCCTATCTTGGTTCTACCAAATTTTCATAAACATTTTCAAGTAATGTGTGATGCAAGCAGATTGGCCATTGATATTGTTGTAAGCCAAGATTATAATATTATCACTTATTTTAGTGAGAAGTTGGATGAGGTGAAATAGAGGTATTGCTCTTATGAAAAATAATTTTATGCCATAATCCAGGCTTTGAGTAAATGGAGACATTACCTCATACCAAGGAAATTTGTTTTATACACAAACTATCATGCCTTACAGTTTATAACTAGACATGAGAAGTTAAATCAAAGGCATCCAAAATGGGTGGAGTTTATGCAGAAATTTATCTTTGTTCTTAAACATATAAGTGGAAATGCTAATAAATTTGCATATGCATTGAGCAGGTGTTTTTTTTACAAGAATTCCAAGTGAATGCTTTGGGATTTGGGCATTTTAAGGAAATGTACAAAAAGTACCTAGAATTTTGGGTAATCTATGAAGCATGTGAGAACCTAGTGATGGGAGATAGGAGTCCTTGAATTGAATATATTATCTAGGAGGGATTGTTTTTCAAGAAAATTTGGCTATGCATACCAAATTATTCCATGAGTGATAATTCAATTAAGGAAAAACATAGTGGAGGGCTATCAGGAGACTTTGGGACTAGCAAGACCTTCTCTCTATTAATTTATTTTTATTATTGGTCTAATATGTAGGTTGACGTGAAGAAATTTATTGAAAAGTGTAGGGTGTACCAATATGCCCAAGGATGAATGAATAACATAGGGTTGTACAATCCATTACCTATTCTAAGCAGGCCTTCGGATTCTATCAGCATGGATTATGTCTTGGGATTACCCTAGACCTAGAGAGGTAAAGATTATATTTTTCTGGTCCTATATAGATTCTCAAAAATTGCTCATTTCATACCATGCACAATAACCACTAATGAAACTATAGTTGTAATTATATTTTTTAAAGAAGTTATAAGCCTAAATGGGCTGCTAAGGACCATTATTTCAGACTAAGATACCAATTTCATAGGCCATTTTTGGAGTAATTTATGAAAGAAGCTAGGCACAAATATAAGCTACAGCTCATCTTACCACCCACAAATAGATGGAAAATCATAGGTGATGAATAGGAGTTTAGGGAGCATCATGAGGTGTTCAACAAGTTAACACCCCAAATAGTGGAACCAAGTGCTTTTCCAAGCTAAATTGTCCTATAATGACTCTCCCAACAGAAGAACTAGAAGTATCCCATTCCAAAGAGTATATGGGATGCACCCAAGAGGAGTTTAAAAGTTGAGGAACATGGGAAGGAAAGAAATTAGGAGTGTTGAAGGTGAATATTTTGCAGCAAATATACAAGAGCTATAAGAAAAGGTCAAGAAACTACAACAAGAAACCAACAACAAATACAAACAACAAGAAAATGCAAGAAGGAGATAGTTGGACTTTGAGGTGGGTGATTTAGTAATGGCTCATCTCATAAAAGAAATATTCCCTAGAGGGACCTACAACAAATTTAAACTTAAAAAAATTGGCCCATGTAGAATCCTATCAAGGTTCTCCTCTAACTCTTATGAACTATAGCTTGAAGAAGATGTTGGGATTTTGCCAATTTTAATGTAATAGATCTATAGAACTTTAAGGGGATACATTATGTACTTGAAAACCATGGAAAACAAACATACCAGTTTGGGGATCAAATGTCGCGAACAACGCAGAAGGAAATTGAAGCAGTGTTGGAAATGAGAATGACCAAGAGGACCAAAGGGGAAGATTATTTTGAACACTTGGTGAAATGGAGAAATAAACTAATAGAAGTTTCCAGCTAGATGAAAACAACAGAAATTTCCAAGCTAGGCATGGGTGCTAAATACCTTATGAAGAAATATTTTCTTCCCTGGGTGTCTAATGCAAGAACATCCTAGCACAAAATTATGTTTTCTTGCATGAGAAAATTCTATTTTTGTAATCCTTGTAAGTCATGATATTAGCTATAAGAATATCTCTTGTTGGGAGATTATGCTAAGTTGTTCTCATGGTACATATGTAAATAGGATTAATATTGTCACGCTTACCTTATAGAATAAGAATAGTTGTAAGAGAGATGCAAAGTCGGTTAGTTACAACCTCACTTTTATGTCTTAAGATATTTTTGCTTAGACCTATATTGGGAGGAAGGGGGCCTTTTGTTTTTTTTTATAGATCAAACACTAATAGAATAGTTTATTTGGTTTCTTGTGTAAATTCCTTTTGGTGGAATGATCAATTGTTGCTTCTTTTCTTCTTTGTGAATGCCCATTTATTTCATACCTTCAGCTAAATTGTAATTTTTCTTAAGTTGGTAATAATGTGCATGATTGATTTTGTTTTTAAGTGATAGATCCCCGAGTGTAATCACGGGACAATTATGACCAATACGTAAACTCTGTTGGGTTTTGTTGAGACAAAGGGAAGAGCACAGAGTTGAATTCTAAAGGAAGTGAGTGAAAATAGTCCATTGATTGCAACCGAGAAATCAAAACATTCCTATCACCTAATATGTCATTAGCATCAAGACTATGAAAAAAATGTAGTGGAAGAGGTCTTCAAGGGCTGAGAAATCGAGATCCTGATTTAAGGTCTAATGGGAACATTCTCGTCAATAGGAGTTTGTCCCAGGCATTAGGACTATGAATGGTTCATAGTGATAGGATCCGATGGTAAGTGCACCACAAAAGTGTTGGGTTATGGACAATTAATTATTGAAGTAATGAAGAAATATTTTTCTTCATTGTGTTATCGACCATCAAGCAACCAAGGTCTAATTCATTGCAAGGAAGCATACCAGTGTGACCCATGACTAGTGGGATGACCTATTAGTTGGCAGGCCCGAACTAAAGAGAAAATGCCATCGTGGTTTCCACTGTCAGCCATCGGGCGACTAGGAATCTATTTACGCGTAAGGAATCCTACCAATGCAGAACGAAGTCTAATGAGATGGCCCATGAATAGACAAGTCTGATAAGAGAGGAAGTCCCACATCTTTTGTCTTATCGCCCTCAGGCTATCGATTGGCTAGTTGTTTTTGAAGTGTGAACAACAATGGGGGGAGTCAGGACCGAGACCTGAGGTCCCATCACTCAATCACGAGGAGCTACAAATTGTAGCTATGCTAAATAAAGAGTGGGTATGCATCATTGTTGTAGTAGTTAGGAAGTCTAGCCCCTAGTTGTGAGGGTGCACAATGTGATATTGTAGCCATAGTTGTGAAACAACTAGCCATAACTAATTGTGTAGACAAAATCTAGGATGACGCTCAAATAGAAGTGTGGACTGAATATAGAATAAATTAAAGGTTTGTGAATGTGACACCCATCACCCTCTAGACCAAAGGTAGGGTATGATATTATTTAGGGTTCAATGGCTTTCAACAAAGAGGTTCAAACCCATTAGAACAATATTATTGATCAAATGATCAATTTTTAAGTCAATTGTTAGTTCAAAAATGAAAGTGCCTAAAAATTCTTGAAACCATCATCAAGTCAAGGCGTTCTTAATTCTCAATCCAATGACTTTAGTTTCACCTCAATGTGAAACCATATGCTCCATATATCGTGTTTTGATTTTTTCATAAACAAGTAAAATTTTTGTAGGTTGAAGTGTAGGACTGCTGACTAGACACTCTGGACGCTGACAGGGCAAGTTGATTGTGATTTTTGAGGCAATGGTAGGCTTCCAAGTGGCCTCACATGATTGGTTCATGGTTGAAACCTGATTAGTTAATTGGGTTTTTATATGGCCAATGGAGTGGTGCCACGTGGCCCAATCATGGGCTACCACGTGGCACCTAGAGAGTGGTAAAATTATGGAATAGGTCAAATGGTCCTTTGAGGATTTGAACTTACAACCTCATTCCCACAACTCCAGTGCCTTACCACTAGGCTACACGAATGATCTTATTATGTACAATGGCTAACCACTCTATAAAGTTTACGATGACACCCAATGGAGGGAGGGGTCGCGACTAAGCCCTTGGACCCCGATCACCACACCCCATGAGACCATGGGAGAAGAAACCAAGGGAATCAAACCTTATTCCCATCCCATATTCACCACCCCTCAGATATAACCAAACGTGAAAGAAAGGAGCGCTCGGAGGTAAGCGTTGGTGGATGCAGACTAGCCCCAAGGTCATATGCCACCACACATGACTACGCGCCAAAGTTTAAGGGGCCCGATGGGAAGGGTGAGAGGTTAGCCCAACCCTTGGACCCATGGAGACCACATGACCATGTGCCCGTGTTTTAAGGGCTAGGCTGGTGGGGACAGGTTTTAAGGCCCATCCCATAGCCTTATGTGCCAATGTGACCCTATTTTTCGAAACTTAAGGGTTATTGGAAAAATTAAAGTTCCAACAAATTGCACTGGTGAAGGGTGAATTTTTCACCCGGTTAGTGAAAAATAGGGCAAATTTGTAGGATAGTTAGACCGTTGGTCCGATTTGTAGGACAATTAACAGTAAGACTCAGATGAGAACTTATAGAGCCATATATTTTGGAGTTTTTGGCCAAATTGAGCTCAGAAAGAGTCCACATCGGGGTTTTTGGATGTTCTGAATCCAATGGTGACCTATAATTTTTTATTTGAGCACATATACATAGAATTTTTCATTTTTGAGACTAGTGGTGTATGAATCAATCAAAGTTTGGAAGTAGTTTTGCAAAGTGTTTGAGCATGGAGAAAGCCTTGTAAGGGTTTTCTCACCTTTATAAGTCTACTGCAGTAGTTTTTACTTGCATTGTTCAACTCAGGTTCAATTTTCTCATTATGTTATGTTGAGGGAAGTTTTGTTTATGTGCTTCAATGTGGAATTGAAGTGCTTACACGCTCATTTAGCTCATTTCAGTTGGAGTATGACATATTTTTAGGAGATGCTTTATGTTGTTGTTTGTGACAGTTCTTTGTAGGAGAACATTACCATGTAGGGGTAATAGCCACATGTTTCCATTAGCAGACGTTTATGTACTCCATTTTTCTACTGAATATATGAGTGGTCCAGCTATGTTGGTAGGCCTAGAGATGTAGCCTAGGAGGGGTGAAGTCTATCAACAAGTCTTTTGTTATCTCTTTATTATGCATGCATGAGTTATGTGTTGTTATGTTTCTTATGTTAAGTTACACGTGAAGACAAATTCATGACTTGAAGAGACATTAGAAAAAACTTTTTTGTTTCAAGACCCATTTTACCTTGCAAATCGTGAACATGGTCCTATTTTTTATTTTGTTTGATTTTGGAAAAGAGGAAGAAAACACCTACTCTAGTTTCATATTAGGTTGGTACTAGAGCACTAGTTGACCAAGTTGCAAGAATGGGTAGCAAAAAGAGTCTCCAAGAGCTAGAGGAGCAGAATTTGGCTCTTCGTATGGAGAACATAGAGTTGAGAAGTATGTTAGAGATGGATGAAGAGGAGAAGAGACACATGTGACTTCAGTTGCAGCATGTGTTAGAAGAACAATTTTTTGAAAGTTATAGTATTGTGCCAACAAGAGAAACCTCTAGAATGAAACTAGTATGTGGTCATGGTTCAATCAGTGGTTATGGACCATATGAGAAAGATGATGCATGTGAATTTTGAAAACATCTTTAAGAAGCACACCATATGCCAGTTGATAAGAGTGTGTGGCTAAAGTCATCTCCAATACCATTTTCATCATCATCATAAGCTGGAAGATAAATGACAATTTTAAGGATGTAATTAGCATTTCAAGTACAATTCCTTTCGTTTATGTGCATAAAACCTCTTTTACAGTGTTTGAGCAACATACCAAAAGCATAAGTATGAACTTGCTTTCCAAGGTGGGTTATGAAGGTGGAGGCCTCAGTATAAATGGCCAAGATATTAACAATCCAATCATGGTTGAGAAGAGACCGAAGTATCGGGGATTGGGATATGGTTGAAGGGAGTTTTGAGAATGCTCCAAATGGCTTGAGGTACATCAACCATCTAAGGATGAGATGTCACCACCTTGTGATAATGTTCATTCATCTCCCAAGTGAGATGAATACTTGAAGGAACCTTGCATGACATCATCCACTCAACTCCATCAAATTTGTAGCCCTAGAGACAGGTATAACTCTCATGGGTGTTTTCCAATGCATGGTAATTTTGACTATTTGTGGAATAAATACCCTTGTAATTTTTGTGCTGCATTTGAGCATTGTGTGGTTGTATGTGAGTAACATATGATAATGGTTAAAATAATGGATCGGATACTAGGCATCAAGCACAATGACTATCCTTCGGATGAGAGGACTTCTTTGTCCAAAAACAAGAGAAATTTCTTTTGTACTCATTTCAAGATGCATGGGCATGGCACTGAATGATGTTGGAAGCTACATCAAGAGCTTCATTCAAAGAAAGGAAAAGAGATTGTGTAATATAATGGAAGGGAAACAAGAGATGGAAAAGAGGACTCACAAAAATCCTAAGCAACCTTCAAGGAAAAGATGATGTAAGAAGAGAACCCATAAGCCTAGGAGAGGCAAAGTTTGGGTAGACTTATGGTAAGGTTGCTTTGTAAATTTTGTAATTACTTGTTGGTGTTTACCTACTTAGGTACTTTTTTAAAGTGCACAATCATTTTCATTATGTTCAACACGTAGATTTATTTCATTGATGTATGTATTGGCTTGTTTATAATTCCACATGTTCAAGGACTTCTGTGAATGTACAAGATTGTCATTCAAATTTGTCTACAATTTTGTCTTGTGTTCATTGATACAAGTATTCGATATGAAACTTTTCTGAATAGAATCTTTGTTTTCAAGATTGTACAAAATGACTATGTTTTGTAGGCAAGGCTAATTATATAATGGAAAAATTTACAGCAGTTTACTTTTTATGTACAAGTTCAGTTTGAAGACGTTAAAGCAAGTTTATGTTGTTTCTAAACTCCAAGATGGAGTCAAGTTTTTATTCAACAATTTAACTTCAAGATGAAGTGTTTTTGAGCTATGTAAAGATGAGATTAAAGAGAATGTTCAGATTCCACTCATGAGTATTTTTTTTTTGCATCAGCGATAAGAATGTTGCCTCAATTCTTAACAAGACAGTAGGCCTTCACAAAGAAAATAGGTGAAGTGCCTTGATTGGGGCTTGAAGGGAACCAATTGAAAAATAAGCATTTTGGATTGAATTTTTGGGTGTTTTTTATTTTTAGCCTCTTTATATTCACTAGGGAAGTAAACTTTTGGAGTCCAAAAGTTCCTAGTAGGGAGGTGTGATCAAGTGATCAATTTTTAGCTCAAAATGAAAGTGCCTAGAAAGTTTTTAAACCGGTGACAAGTCGAAGTGCTCGTCATTATGAATCCAATGACATTCGTTTCACCTCAATACAACACTGTATGCTCTGGACATCGTGTTCTAATCGTTTTCCCAAACAGCTAAATTCTTTGTAGGTTGAAGTGCAACATTGTTGACTGAGTAGTATGTACGCTGAATGGGCAAGCTAAATTTGATTTTTGGGCCAATGGTAGACTTCCAAGTGGCTTCACATGATTGGTTCATGGTTAAAATATGATTGGTTGATTGGATTTTTATGTGGCCAATGGAGTGGTGCCACGTGGCACCCCGACAGAGTGGTAAAATTATGGTATGGGCCGAAAGGGGATTCGAACCTGCAGCCTCATGCCCACAACTATAGCACCTTACCACTATGTTACGTGATTCGTCTTATTAGGTATAATGGCCAACCACTATATATATTTTACGACGGCACCCAATAGCGGGAGGGGTCAAGGTTAAGCCCTTGGCCCCTGGTCACCACACCCCATGAGTCCATGGGAGTAGTGACCAAGGGACTCAAGACTTAGCCCCAGCCCATAGTCACCACCCCTCACATATAACCAAATGCAAAAGGAAGGAGTGCTCGGAGGTAAGCGCTGGTGGATGGGGGCCAACCCTAGGGTCATATGCCACCACACATGACCACGCGCCAAAGTTTAAGGGGTCCAGAGGGAAGGAGAGATGGTTAGCCTGACCCTTGGACCTGCGGTGCCAATATGACCACGTTCCCATGTTTTAAGTGTTTAAAATAGCAACAAGAAATGCTAAAAATAGTGCTTAGAATATTCCTATTTTAATTTGTCGAATTAAAATTGAGAATTCAAATTCAAATTTAGTCTCACTAGCTACTTGGAAAATAATTAATTAATTCATCTTGAGTTAATTAGTTGGAGAAATTCAAGCTAGAATTCTTTGTGAAGTCATGCAACAGTTATCCCTTAAATTAAGGAAGTTATCCCTTAATTAAGGAGATAAGGATGAGTTGTATTTGACTTATAATTAGTTATCTCAATTAACTGAGTTAAGTCCAGTTAAACTAGTTCCAAACAGTTTGAGGAACTAATTGTGAGTTCAGTCAGTTAATGCATGCATGCATGCAACTAGTGTACTCCAAATAACTGAGGATTCTCTCATAAATAACTCATGCATTTCTATTAAGAGAAAGACCCAGTTGAGATTAGATATAGGGACATTGTACTCTTAGTTGGAGGAATTTTCCTATAAAGGAAACTCATCCATGCAGAAGGAACAAGATTCCTTGAGATTTGCGCAGTTTTATAGTGTGTTGGAGCAGTGTGTGAGATCAATGTCACACAAGGTTACAGCAGGAACACCCAAGGAAAATAGAACAAGGAAATAGGAGGATTGGAGGACAAAAGGAAAGACATATGAGTTGTCTAGTATGTCTATGAGCAGTGAGAGGGATTGTACTGAGATCTAGATAACTGTGAGAGCTAAAGCTTTATGTAATCCTAAGATATTTCCACTTGTATGATAATACAAATAGTGGGGTTTTTAGCTGAGGCTTTCCCCGAAGTATTCTTTTGTGTTTCATGTGTGATTGATTCTTCTTCTCTATTATATGTGTTCTATTTGATCTTTCTCAAATCGATTAAGCTTCCGCAAGTTTGATTGTGGAAGTAGATTAAATATTTTGCTTTAGTACATTACATAATTAGATTAATCTACATTGAGAATTTATACATGATATCGGAGCAAAGGTGATCAGAGCTTGAATAGTATACTAAGAAGGGAAATTCAAAGTTTGAAGTTCGGGATTGCAGGTACAAAATCGAATTCTTATCACACCTCAAAGTTCACCAATGGCGCTCAATGGCTTGAGAATCGAGTATGCACTGGATGGCAGCTCGAATTACATAGCATGGAAGGATCACATGGAAGCAGTATTAGAAGATAATTGTTTGAAGGATTTCATTGATCAATAAATTATCAAGCTAGCTGAAGCTAATGCACAAGAATTGGCTGAATGGAAGAAGTGTGTGGCGAGGGCGAGACAGATCATCCTTGAAGGAGTTTGAGACCATATTGTCTAGAGTCTCCATGGGAAGGAGACTCTGTTTTCAATGTGGAAGACATTGAAGGACCCCTATCAGAATAGTAGCGACTAGAGGAAATTGGTGCTCAAGGACAAGCTTCGAAGAATCAAGATGGAGAACGATGATACTATTTCCACATATCTGAACAAGCTCACTACCTATAGAGATGAGCTTGGAAATGTGGGAATAACTACTGCTGATGATGACATGGTGAGCCTTGCTCTCCTTGGCCTTCCAAAGAGATGGCATAGCTACCAAGACAACAAATCTGACCAGTTGAATGGCCTGTGGTCGAATCTCATGCAGGAGGAGATCAGGAGGAGCACACGAGATGGTTCATCATCCAAGGAGGATGAAGAAAAGTTGGCCTTAGCGAGTAAGGCAAGGAAAGGGAAGGAGACGGATTCCATCCCAAATTGAGTTCTTCTCATGGAGGGAAGAAGGGTGACAATCTAAAGTGAGATGCTTTAATTGTCACTAGATGGGTTATTATGCGACTAATTTCCCATCGAAGAAGTCCAATAAGGGATCCTTGAATGGATTGGAAGGTGAAGCATTAGCCTCTCAGTTCGAAATGGACTTCACCCTCATCGCATGCATGGTGTCATCGACGATGGGTTGTGGTTGGTTTATTGACAGTGGAGCCCCATTCCACATGACCGGTGATAAAAGTTTATTCAGTACCTTGGAGGAGAAAGACCTCAAGATACTCATAGAAATGGCTGACGATGAAGGATATAGTGTTTCAGGAGTGGGAATGGTTGCTTTTCAGAGGGAGCATGGAGCTTGTATCACCTTGATAGATGTGAAGTATGTGCCTGGACTAAAGAAGAACTTGGTATTGATCGCGATGTTGGAGGACAAAGGCTACAATGTTGTCTCCAGTAAGGGAAAGGTTTTCCTTAGACACATCACCACGGGACAGGTGAAACAAATTGGTTCACGGGTATAGAACCTGTATGCTCTTGAGGTTCAAGATGCATACAAAGCCTTGAGGAGCAAGGCAAATCTTAGAGACATGGTGGTTGAGAGGGAGAGTACATTACCTCTCGAAATGCAGCCACAAAAGAAGTCTTAGAAAATTGTGGAGGAGCCACAATTGGAGATATTGAGAGGAGACTAAGTGGAGGCATCCACTCATGAAGAGACCTCCAGTAGTGGTAAATTTCGAGCCAAGTGGGCAGAGGGAGCATATGTAGCCATATCTCCAAGTGTGAGGTGGGGTGACGTGAAGTGATAGTCCCAAGAAGGCTAAAATTGGGCAGGGTCCATTGAGAGGTTTTATCTCATGGATCATACCTTGTTACGAGAGCCCAAAGTACATAGTAGCAGGAGGAATCAGTGGGATTGATGTAGTCAGAGATCAAAGTGACAAAGGCCAGAGCAGTCAGGTACTGAAGAGCGTAGAGAAGGATTGACAATAGTGCAGAAAGGCTGAGTTAGCAGAAGCACAAAGTTTTCAGTCGACAAAGGAAATAGCAGTTAAAGACTTTGATGACAAATGCATCATACTGATTCAGGTTGGATGTTTTTTTGTTTCTAGAGTTGCTGGAGCAACAACACTAGAGAGAAGTGTTGCATGCAGAACATTCCAAAGGTTCAAGATCGGGATCGAGTTGAATTCCTTTCTTGTTGAGAAGGAGTGTTGAAAATATCAACAAGGAATGCTAAAAATAGAAATGCTAAAAATAACATTCAGAATATTCCAATTTTAATTTGTCCTTGAATTAAAATTGAGTATTAAAATTAGAATTTAGTCTCGCCAGCTGCTTGGAAAATAATTAATTAATTCATTTTGAGTTAATTAGTTAGATAAGTTCAAGCTAGAAGTCTTTGTGGAGTCATGCAACAGTTATCCCTTAAATTAAGGAAGTTATCCCTTAATTAAGGAGATAAGGATGAGTTGTATTTGAGTTGTAATTAGTTAGATCAATTAACTGAGTTAAGTCTAGTTAAACTAGTTCCAAACAGTTTGAGGAACTAATTGTGAGTTCAGTCAGTTAATGCATGCATGCATGCAACTAATGTACTCTAGATAACTGAGGATTCTCTCATAAATAACTCATCCATGTCTATTCAGACAAAAGACCCAGTTGAGATTAAAGATGGGGACATTGTACTATCAGTTAGAGGAATTTTCCTATAAAGGAAACTCATCCATGCAGAAGGACAAGATTCCTTGAGATTTGTGCAGTTTTATGGTGTGTTGGAGCAGTGTGTGAGATCAATGTCACACAAGGTTACAGCAGGAACACCCAGGGAAAACAGCGCAAGGAAATAGGAGGCTTGGAGGACAGAGGGAAAGGCATATAAGTTATCTAGTCTGTCTATGAGCAGTGAGAGGGATTGTACTGAGAGCTAGATAGCTGTGAGAGCTAAAGATTTGTGTAATCCTGAGATATTTCCACTTGTATGATAATATAGATAGCGGGGTTTTTAGCTAAGAGTTTCCCCAGAGTATTCTTTTGTGTTTCATGTGTGATTATGTTGGGCAGCAGATCCCCTGTGTAATGATTTTGGGGCTTGAAGCCCACATGTTTGGGTAGTGTATTGTAAAAGCTCTATGAAGTGCGCAAAGCACGAATTGGAATGGGTCAAGTCCAAATGTAGTCCGCCCTAAAATATTATAAGTTAATATAGAATGTGTTGGCCTGACCATGGTCTGTAGACCATGGGAATGTATAAATAAGAGCGAGGCTCTAAGTGTAAAAGGTAGATTTTTGGTAATAGAAGTAATATGGGTGTCTGAATAGGATAGTAGATTTGAATTTGTAAGTGCAAGTTTGGGTTGTAATAGGAGATAGAGGCTTTGCAACTATGTGCGTGGAGGCCTGGTTAGAGTCCGCAACTGTGTGCATGGACCCCTGCAATTGTGTGCGCAGGATGGGAAGTGGATTGTAACCGGATAAAGGCATTAATAAAGATAAGTTGATTCTTAAATATCGTGTATCTATTCTAGATTCTGGTTTATGCATCTGTTCCTGATTTATGGCTAATGCGCATGTCTGTTTATGTTGAATAATAACTGAAAATGTTGTACCTTCATAAGTAACCAAAGATCTATAATAATAGTAAGCACAGAAAAAGGTAAATTGCATTCACGCTTGACTAAGGTAGTTGCCCCAAGAAGACAGTTGCGCGAAAGAAACGTAGTGCATAGGATCACTCCACGCAAACCCATACCACATCAAGACATCCCTAGGGTGCGGAAACCTTGTTCCAACACCCTCCCATACTACCTTGGGTGAGACTTCAGTCCACGCTCCATAGACTCTTGCCAAAAGGGCCAGTAGTGTCGGGATTTGTTTGGCTAAAAATTTCTGAACCTGGGTTAGGCCCCATTAAGCTAATAGATTGATTCTTCTTCTCTGTTATATGTGTTTTGTTTGATCTTGCTCAAATCGATTAAGCTTCCACAAGTTTGATTGTAGAAGTAGATTAAGTATTTTTCTATAGTAAATTGCATAATCAGATTAATCTATAATGAGAATTTCTACATTAAGGGCTAGGTTGATGGAGGTGGGCATTAAGGCCCAGCCCACGGCCTTATGTGCCAATGTGACCCTATTTTCTGGACTTAAGGGTTATTGGTGAAATTAAATTTCCAACAAATTGCACCGGTGGAGGGAAAATGTGTTGCTCACTTAGTGAAAAATAAGACATATTCGTAGGACAGTTAGACTGTTGGTCCGATTTGTAGGATAGTTAACAGTAAAACTGAGATGAGAGCTTGGAAAGCCATATCTTTTGAATTTTTTGGCCAAATTGAGCTCAGAAAGCGTCCACTTGGAGGTTTTTTGATGTTTTGAATCCATTGATGACCTCTAATATTTTATTTAAGGACATCTAAGTAGCATTTTTTCAGGTTTGAGACTAAGGGTGTATGGATCAATCAAGCTTTGAAAGCAATTCTGCAAGGTGTTTGAGCACAGAGAAAGCCTTGTAGGGGTTTTCTCACCTTCAGAAGTCTACTGCAGTAGCTGTTACTTGCAGGGTTCAACTCAGGTTCACTTTTCTCATTATGTTATGTTGAGGGAAGCTTTGTTTATTTTCTTCAATGTGGAATTGAAGTGCTCACATGCTCATTTAGCTCATTTCAATTGGAGTATGACATCTTTGTAGGAGATTCTTTGTGTTGTTGTTGTTTGTGAGAGTTCTTTATAGGAGAAGATGACCTTGTAGGGGTAATAGCCACATGTTTTCATCAGCAAACATTTATGTACTCCATTTTTCTACTGAATATATAAGTGGCCTAGCTATGTTGGCAGGCCCAGAGATGTAGCCTAGGAGGGGTGAGCTCCATCAACAAATCTTTTGTTATCTCTTCACTATTCGTGCTAGAGGTATGCGTTGTTATATTTCTTATGTTAAGTTACATGTGAAGAATAATTCATGGCTTGAAGAGACATTGGAAAAAACTTGTTTGTTTCAAGACCCATTTTATCTTGCAAAGGGTCAACATCATCCTAATTTTTATTTTGTTTTATTTTGGAAAAGAGGAAGAAAACACCTACTGCAATTTCAAATCAATATTCAATATGAATCCAACACGTCACTTGCAAGTATTGGACTTAGGTGGGAAGGATAATAATCATTCCTCCCAACAACTCAAGAAACCATGCCTCCTAACCAACCTAATCAATATCTCTCTCTCAATATTAAATAAATTTCAAATAAAGTTAATTTCATCCTTTATATAAAAATAAAATAAATTCTCTTAACAATACTTTTTAATTAAGTAGAAAATGTTTTTTTGCCAGGTTATGTGAGTCTTGAGTAGCCACCACCCAAGGGCATCTAAGCCATCAAAATCACCTACAAATCACAATCGACCTGCACCACACTAGCCCTTAACATGGTTAGGTTTTTACCCACCGAATTTCAATATAGTGACCTTTATACCACACTAGCCCTTAACATGGTTAGGTTTTTACCCACCAAATTTCAATATAGTGACCTTTATACCACGAAATGCCTTAACAGAACACTTTTCTAGTGTATGCCCCGTAGGTAAGTAAAAAATGTTAATAAAATTTTCACTTGTATTATTTGTGAAATGCCCCGTATGTAAGTAAAAAATGTTAATAAAATTTTCACTTTTATTTGTGAATTATTTATTATTTATATATAATCAAGCATGTTATTAATTAACAGGAAAATTTATAAATATTTATGTATTTCTAATATTATTATATATAAATAATCTAAATTCAAATTCATATATATTTTTCCAGTTAATTTTTTTAATATTTTTTATTGAGAAGAAAAATTAATAAGCATTTTCTAAATTGGATAAACACAAGAATGTCCAACTTTGAATTGTTCTATTTTGATTTAGCCATTAAAAAAATAAAGGAAGAAGTCATTTTAAAGAGTCAAGGTAATATTAAATAAATTATATGTAAAGATAGCTATTGTATAACACATTAAAAGAGATGTATAGTTCCTTTCATGCTCAACTTGGATTGTGTCATTAAAAAAAACCAATATAAACCAATCTAGTTACAATCAAAAATAAAAATAATTATATATTTGATTCATTTTAATTAAAAGCATTATAAAATATTAATAATATCACTTTCATTTTCTGTCTTTATTATTGATATTACAACCCAATATGAAAGAGATGTGTCTTTGTGTTTAACATAAAGTTACCATATGATATTTAAAAATATATGCATTAATAACAATACAATGTTTAATATCCATCATGAATCAAATATTTTGATGTTCATATTAAGTAATATCATTTTATATCATTTTTATATAGAAAGATAAAGTAATAGAAAGTTCAAAAATGTTGTATTTTCAAATACAAGTGTGAGAAAGTGTCTTTAATGGTTTTTTTACTTTTTTTTTTTCTTAATACATCGAATAGTATAACTTTTATATAAAATATTTAAATATCTAACTTTATATATAATACTCTTTTACTTTTTAAAAAATATATCAACGTAAACTAATAGATTTAAATTTCAACTTCATATATATCTATATTTTTCCATGTTCAATATGGAATTAATTCATAGTATAGATATAGAGGTGTGTTGCTCAAACTGTAGGATGACCTTGGTATAAGGTAAGTGTATATATGCGTATGTATATTTATAAAACTAGGGTAGATCGATCTTAACTCTATTTATCAAGCTCTTAGAAGAATAAAATCTATTGAGATGCATACCTTTTCATGTTTTGCACTCTAACTTGTAATTCTAAGAAAATAGAAAATGAAAACCTCTCTCTTTACATTATCCACCTTATATTCAAATTAAACCTAAATTTCAAAAAAATTATCACACTACCAACTCTCTTAAATTTTTAACTTCCAACACTCTATTAATACTCTTTAATATAAAAATACAAAAAATAATTTCTTACCTTTTTAAAATTCAATAAACAATATCATATCTTAATATATGTTAGGGGTCATCCTATAAATAAATAAAAAAAATAAATTTAAAAATACTTTATTTTACAACTACTTAAATCAAATCCAATTAACAACTATAAAAGTAATATTAAATAATATTAAATGGGTTTTTTGTTTTCAACATAATATATCATATAAGTTTAAATTAATTATAATAATTTATGATAAACTTCCAAACAAACCAGAGCGCCACCAGAGCCAAAGATAAACATTCGAATAAGAAAATGATTGCTACAAAGTTCAACAGACAGGGTTACTGATATTTGATTCCAAAACAATCCATTGAATTTATTACTGAACAACTATTTTATTAAACCTAACATTCATGCACAGTTCCCCTTTGACCTGTGCAATGGCGTAAGAGCTTTGTAAGCAAGCGTAAGACAAGAGTAACCTTATTATATTCAGAAAGCTGTGGTATTATAACATAATTAAAATAACTAAATCAAGTCACAACATGATGCGTTACGTTACTAAATTAAATTCATCAACACCGAATTCCACTGTCGTTGTCGTTATGCTGTTGTCTGCTAATTCACTGTGTATATGCCTCCCTAATCCCCAAGACCCAAAAATTGATACAGAGTTCAAGCAAATGCACGTGAACAACCCTATCACATGTATCAGAATTAAGCGTGCGTATATTTTATGTATATATCACAGTGTTATATTTCATTCAGTGGAGAAGTTGGATTTTTGTAATGTTTTATTTGTTTTCTTTCTGTCGTGGGCTGCTGTAGTAAACATGCGTCTTCTGATATCATCTCCACTCATACCCACCCTCCATATCAGAACTTGCCTACGACAGAAAGAAAACAAATATACACATTAAAATAATTTCACCGTTACCAATATAACAACATATAATTAAAATAATTTCACCGTTACCAATATAACAACATTTTATATGTACAGATATGTAATGTACAGAGGCCGGCCCAGGTCGATAATGGCAGTATCATTTTCTTCCTTTTTTTAATTATTATAGGTTAATAAATAGGTTTTGGAATTTTTTATTATTATAGGTTAATAAATAGGTTTGGGAGTTTTTAACTAGAATTAAACCCAAAAAAAATTGAAACTTGATCTTTATTTAAAATAGGTTTTTGACTGCCTATATAGATTGGACTTCTCACTAGAATTGTGAGAAAGGTTTTTGATCACTTATGTAAATTGAAACTTGATCTTTTTTAAAATAGGTTTTTGGCTGCTTATATAAATGGGATATCTCACTAGAATTGTGAGATAGGTTTTTGATAGGTTTTTGATCATTTATGTAGATTTTTACTTATTTCACTAGGATGGTGAGATTTTGCAATCAGATTCTAATAAATTCTTAATAATTTTAAACAAATTAAATCAGAAAATATAACAAAAAAACATCCCAAATTTATTAAAAAAAAATTAAAACTTGATTTTTATTATTTAAAATAGGCTTTTGGCTGCTTATATATAGGACATCTCACTGGAATTATGAGATAGGTTTTTGATAGCTTATATAAATTTTTACCTATTTCACTAAAATAGTGAGATTTCACAACCAAATTTTAACAAACCCCTAACAATTCTAAACTAATTAAAAAAAAAAAAACACCTAAAACTTATAACAAATAGACTAGGGCTCTTTTTTATTACACCTCCTCTATGTGCATGAAAAACAAAGCATTTACATCTGGCTTCCCACTGTAAGTACGTGGGCATTGTGTTTGAAGAATAATATAAATACATGAGATGCCTTTGCAGCTGCTGCAGAGTTATTTGTATTTTGAAGGTGGGTACTGTGTTTGAGGATTAATATAAATTTTTAATGTTGCTGCAGTGGCTGCTGAGTACTAATGTTGGAGTTATTTATGTTTCATTTTGGAATTATCTGTGGGATTGGGACATTTCAGAGACTCGCGTTTGGGTTGAACTACTCAAATATTGGAAGGTCTCTATATGTTTATAATTGTTGGGTGCAGCTGAGCGTACCTATCGTCTCAGAATAAAAGTATCTTTGTTTTTTAAATTTAGTGAAGGACTCCACGGTTGCGCTTACGTTGAATGTATTCGCTCTAGGATATTTGGATTTTAAAATATTTGCAGCTATTCCTGGATTTTTGCTGTTTGGAACTTCCGATCTAAAAATATTTCCGGGATATCCTCAGATATTCGGCGAACACTTTGGATTTTGCTAAACATAATATAGTGGTTTTTTTTTCAATTCTACGTACTTTTGAGATATTGGTAGAGGATAAAATAT
>APFE030977885.1:105162-128367 GCA_000404065.3 Pinus taeda | reverse complement strand
AATAATAATTAAATAAATAACATATAAGTCAAGCATATATATATTAAAAAAAACATTCAACAACATGTCTAATTATGGACATTCATCCTCACTTTATTCATCCTCACTTTATGATGGAAATTCTTAACCTATAAATAGCTTTTATTACAATATCATGGGCCAATACCATGGATTATCAACACCACATGCCCAAGAAAACCATAACTTACCTCAGAGGACAGTTGTTCATTGATATATTTTTTAATTAATCAAAACTCTTACTTCATCAAACATTTCAAATTGTCATAATTAAAAAAAAAAATGATTATTATTATTTTATTATTATTATTTTATTATTTATAAAAACTAATCAACATACAATGTAAACACATGTACATTTAAAAAAAAAAACATGTAACAACATTCTTAATCATGGAGATTCACCAATTTTATTATGGAAATTATAGGCTTTGTTACAATACCATGGGTTATCGATATCACATGTCCAAAAAAACATAACTCATTTCATATGACACTTGTTTATATGACATTATTTTTTAATTAATGAATTTAATTAAAAGGGAAAAAAATGCATAACTACTTTGAAAATAAATCTTGCCCTTTCATTTATGTATACAACTAAGAATATTTTATGGATATTAAATCCCTGTTATCTACCTAATAATTTTTTATAATTAAATTAAAATTCTAGAGCCCCAATTCCAAAATAAATATGCCTATAGGCATAATTATTAGATGGATGGAAGAGATTTAACCTCCATGGAATATTCTAGAATATTCATAGTATTATACAAAAATCAAAGGTTGATATTTACCCCAAAGTAGTTATGACATTTTTTTAAAATATCATATGAATAAGTGTAATATGAAATGAGTTATGGTTTTTTTGGGCATGCAATATTGATGTGAGTTATGGTTTTTTAGGGCATGCAGTATTGATAAGTCATTGTATTGGCTCATAATATTGTAACAAATCCTATTTACATATTAAGAATCCCCATGGTAAAGTCAAGGTAGGTGTTTTGATGATTATTATGGATTGATGACTATTGGCCTTTACCATCCTTTTAATTTATATGCTTGTGCTCTTTATCAGTCACAATTCATATAATATTCCAATAATATTGCATATAAAGTATTCAACTAAGAATATTAGTAGTATTCACATATTAAAGTTGATATTTATTTTAAAGTAATTATGCATTTTTTAATTAAATTAATTAACTAAAATTAAAATCATATAAACATGTGTCATATGCATATGAATTATGAACTTTTGGGCATGTCATATTAGTAAATTATGGTATTGTAACAAAACCTATATCAGATTAAGAATCTCCATAGTAAAGTAAAGTAGTTATACTAAATATATATGAAAAATGTATATTATATCTATTAAAATCAAAATACAAATCCAGAATTACATCTTTTTAATTCTTATTTATTATTTTAATTTTGGTAAATATGAATATATCATGGAATATCAGTATTTACACTAATTAAATTATATGATTACCATAATATATATATTAAAAAATTTAAAAAAAAAATATAAATTTTTAAATAAAAAACTAAAATAAACAACCAGATGCATTTTTACTTAATTGTTTCTATCATTATCATTAATTACACTACACTATATTTTGGGCTAAATTTTTTTAAAATAAAAACTAAAATAAACAACCAAATGCATTTTACTTATTGTTTCTATCATTATCATAATTACACTATATTTTGCGGCTAAATTTTTTATTTTATTGTTATTAAATGAGTTTTATAATAAATAGTTATAATAATATATTGTAGATATATTTTAAAACTATTTATAATCATTTTTAAATATATTAACTATAAACTAAAAAATATATAAAAAATATTAAAAGGTTAGTTTGATCTAAGAGTTATTAGTTAGTTTTAAAAAATAAATTAACATAATGTTTAATAGTGGATTAAAAAAGATGATAAAACATTGAGTTTAGAGTTGTTGCAGTAAAGTTGGATGGGAATAATTACTAAGATTAGGAACCACGAGGATAATTTAAAAGAGAATAATTTTAACATAGTAGCTAAGAAAGATTATCTCATGTCCTCTATTCTTTTTGGCACTTAAGTGACTTCAGTTGATATAGGAATAATCCTTCTTCTATATGTTGGTGGAGATTAGTCCCTTTGATCTTACAAATTCTTTAAAAAAATTGCTCTAGTATGGGCATCACTAATAATATTTGCAGAATGAAAGTTATGACAATTAAATAAAAAAAAAATCACTTATGTTATTTTTGTGTAAGAGGACAATTTAGAGGAAATAACTTGATAAAAATGTGTCACAATCAACCTTCATCACAAGCTTAATTAGAACTATAGCATTGAGAAAAGAATAAGTGGAGGGTGTAAAATTAAGATTTAAGACTCTCATCAGTCCTATTATCTTATATGGTTGTGAAGTATGGGGTTGCAACATTTCTAGATAATTGTGGAGAGAGATAGGAAAAATCCAAAAGTGTTTTATAACTTATAAAGACAATACATGCTATCCTACCTCCTCATAGAAGCAAGTATTTATGACATTGACAAGAAAAACTATGTATAGGTACCTAATGTACAACATAAAGATAAACAACATAAAAGACAAGAGGCCTTCTAAGATTGCTTCAAACTCTAGAAAAACCACGTGTAATTTCAAGCCTTGGCTAAATAATTCAAGAATAAGGGAAGAGATTACTCTGCAAAATAACAATAATATCAAAAATAGTATTACATTTGAATTTAAAGAGAAATTGAGATGTCATAAAAGATAAGATGAGGATTTATAAGATTGTTGCAAACTATAGCAAAACCACCTATAACTTAAGTGGGATTAGCATTAAAATTCTAAGCTTTATCTAAATCATTTGGCAATAATAGAATAAAATCATTTGGCATTAAAAGAAGAGGTCACTCTCTATACTACTGAAAATATTAAAAATATTATTGTGATACCATAAATAATTAGAGAATGAAAGAAAATTAAGATACCATAAGGAAATGATTATCCCTAACCTAAAAGATCAAAAGCCTCCTTTGTTTTTATTAGGTTAAAGAAGAAATTTGCTAAATAAAAACAATCTTTTATGACTTTCTTAATGAGACATGAGACAATTCCAAAAACATTGCAAGTAGAAAGAATTTTTACATTTTAAACATATATTAAATCACAATTTTGAAATATTTATTACAATATTAACCTTCCTATTTTTCAATTATCAAAATTAATACTTCACAAATATTTTCTTAAAACATTTCAAATATAAATTAATTTTTTAAAACAAATTAAACTATTTTTAATCACCATAATACATCGTCATATTAAAACATAAAAAGTGATAACTAGTACTTATATCATTGGTCAATGGGATCCTCTTGAGTATCTTTATTTAACTCTAAAGAAAAGATGTGAACGGAGCTATGAGTTGCACAGAGTTTGATAAATGGAAAAGGCCTGAGGTCATTTACGTAACAATGTGTTTTAAAGTTGTTAAGTACTTTATCAATCTTAAACTTTGTATAATACTTTATCAACTTCAAATTTTCTATACAAATAAGATGCGGTTAATGTTGTTCCGGCCAAGATATGAATCTCAATTACATTGTACATCTGGTAAATAAATTAATAATTAATAAAGTTTTCACATATTTCATGACACTAACAATTATTATCAAATATTTTATTAAAAATGTATATTACATAATGATTCGATAGAATCATTAGGCATAAGTGGATACTTGTTTTATATAAAATAAAAAATCAAAATCAAATATCAAATTTTACGATAGGCTAGAAATGTTAGTTTTGTAATATAAAAAGATATAGTTTTTTTATTATTTTTTTAACTATTATTTTATATTCATTTTATAAAATTAAATTAAATAGCGATCAGCTTTATAGTCATAAATTTCAAACTTGATAAATAGAATCATATAATCTTGACATTAGTGAATAAATAGATATAGCAATAAAATTGCTAGTCAATATAGTAAGATATAAAAAGACACCTTTTAATCATCTGATACACCATCAAGATGAAAATATTTGACATGGTTACTTGAAGCCAAGAACCAGGAGCATCTCTAGAATACCATTACCACGAGTATTCTATAAACCATATGACACGGAGGAATGAAACAAAACCGCTCATCTCACACACATTGTTTGAAAAAACACGAAAGCCATAAGTTTTATACATAGGTTTTGCCGGTCACAACAAAGGAAACTTAATCTCATGCCCACCATTAACAACATAATCATTTCATATATGGCATGTACAAATAAGACCTCATTCGTTGAACCAAAACCATAACACTATTCATACAGGGCGAAATGGAGGCCAACACAGAACCCAAAATAATAGATTGAAGTGTTTCAATGACATACATATACCAGCCAATGATGGGTCTGAAACAAAAAACAACAATACATTACTAGCTAGTGATGAGTCTCAAAACAATGAGCAATACATCACCATCTCGCACTAGAGCTACAGAAAATCCTGAGAGGCCAAAACACCACCTCACACCCAACAAGCCCATATATGGACAAACATGAATAGAACTACATAATCAAAAAATTGATATAGTGATGAAACAAGTTTCACCATAAAAGTGCAATGCGAATACAACAACATAAGCCTTTACACTGAATGCAAGAGCCAAAGCATGTTGAGACCGCCATGAAGAAACCATACCTGGGGAATGATTGCCAAAATAGAAACAAAAAACATAAGACCAACCATTGTTATTCCTGATCAAAGGAAATTATAATTAGATCCTGAGCATTGTTAACGGACGAGTGAGTAGGATCATCAAGTAGATCAGTGAGATCACCAAAGACTGAATCTGACACCAAAAATCTTTCTACTTGAGCCAAGTGAGAATCCATATTATCTAAACAGAACCTTTGGTTCTATAGTATACATTTGATATTCTCGAGTGAAGAAAACACATTACAGTTCTCAACTTGTTTATCTTTAAAAATTAAATTCAATAGTGTATCCATTTGTTGGTGTAAAGCCAAAGAGTTCAAGAAATGAAGTCTCATTTTCCTAAATCTGTCAGGATCAGGCACATATTTCATATCTTCTCCTACCAAGTTTGAATCTAAGTGATACAGACGTTCCCATGTCTCTATAGACTCCAAAAAAAGGATTTCCTTCCTCACTTCTAGAGGAATCGCATCAAAGAAATTCCCAACTGAATCATAGGAAAAACAATAGATTCGTTTGTATCCAACATTATCCACACCACCCCTACGACTTATAATTTTGTGGAAAGGAGGCACGACTACAGTGGCAAGGGAACAGACTAGACAACCACTATGAAAACCTCTACTTGAAAATCAAGAAAAAGGACGAGACACAGATCCTTGAAACCCCGACCTAAAGATCAGTAAGTCACCCCCCGATTTCCACACTAGGGAACCAAATTCGAGCAAATTTCTAAACTCACCACAACACAAAGACATAACACACGAAATTCCCCAAAACCATAATAAGCAATGAAATCTCTAGATACTCAAACAGAGGACAAGATAAAAACCAATGTCCGAAGCACTCTGTGTCACTAGCAAAGTGAGACTCGAGGTAACTGAAAAGGATTTCACATGCACTAAATTACAAAAATCCAAATTCACAAACTCAAAGTAGTACTACAACATAAAACAAATGCACCCAAATGAAACCCCTTGATAATGACATATCTCTAGAACAATAACCCTCCTAGTGACATATAAACCCTGTGAGAAAAACAAGCAACCATTGACATAATTCAATGTTGGAAAAGGGAGATTAGACACCTCTAAAATCATTAACCAATAACTAGACTCAAGTTTAGAGAAAAGCCCAAGCTCTGAATCCAGTGAGCAAGAAACAAAACATTGTGACCAAATGGAGGAAGGAGGTTGAGGAAAAATCTCACCTCCACTCCCAAATTGCACATACCTTGGTCATCCCGACACCATAATTGTGCATTTAAATTGATGAGACTCCTAGATGGAAATATCATGTATGTCATCTGGCTTATGCCACGCTGAGACACCTCATATGCATGTGGCACAACTTCCAATAAAGCACTAACTCCTCTCACGATAGCACCCCATTAGGAAATAAAAAAGATATAGTTATGAGCTCTTATATTTTAATTTTATATTTTAAGGGAAATAATAAATTTCTAATCTAAAAATATAAATTAATATTAAAAAAAATTATAAACCAAATAAAATAATATATAATATGAATTAAAATTTAATTATTAATATTAATCAATTAAAACTAATTATAATTTTATTTTTATTATTTATAATTT
Organism: Pinus taeda; assembly: GCA_000404065.3. Lineage (NCBI taxonomy): Eukaryota > Viridiplantae > Streptophyta > Pinopsida > Pinales > Pinaceae > Pinus > Pinus taeda. The sequence continues at coordinate 122,031 of APFE030977885.1, read as the reverse complement.
TAAAATAATTATAATATTAAGGATGGTATAATAATGAGAAATGTTAAATTCAACATTTTTTTATAAAAACGTAATGATATATAGGATTTTGCAAAACCAAATGGAATTAACATATTTGCAAGTTCAGACGATGTTGCAAAGTATAAAGAGAGAATGGATACATTTAAAATTGAAAATGAAGTGGTGTTATAAGAAGAAAACAAATGTCATCTCAAAGACACAATAATCTCAACATAAAAATAATTATAGAGACATACACACCACGATAAACATAAAGAAGATCACAAAGGCACATGCATCAAGCTTGATTCAACATAAGGAAGATAGAATGATGCAAGATTGAAAGAAACCTTTTTGATAATGCATATAAGGTAAAGTTGATAAAAGAAGTGAGCATTTCAATTATTTACTATAAAGTGCATTCTTCCATTCATATTCATATTGACATATATTATAAAAAACATACTTATCATTAGAGTTGAAATAGATGCTCAAGTGCAAAGACATTTAAGAGGACAATCTTAAATATACTTATTTCTTAAATAAGTGGTTGAAGAAGGTTTGAATAAAGATATTGACATATATTATAAAAAAAAAACATACCTAGAGTTGAAATAGATGCTCAAGTGCAAAGACATTTAAGAGGACAATCTTAAATATATGTATTACTTAAATAAGTGGTTCAAGAAAGTTTGAATAAAGATAGCACATGGAATTTTGAGATGCATTACTTAAAAGTATATAAGAGTGTGCAAAGACATTTAAGAGAACAATCTTAAATATATGTATTATTTAAATGTGGTAAAAGAAAGTTTGAATAAAGATATCACATGGAATTTTGAGATGCATTACTTAAAAGTATATAAGAGAGAAAGTAGTGTAAATGTGGTAGAGTGAGAATGAGGATGTATCATTTTTTTTCTCACCCTTGAAACTTGATACAAGAGAGATAGTAAATATTTTAAAGAAAGCATGGAAAGTATTTATCAATGAGAAATCAAATTATGTTAAGAAGAAAATATGAATTTGTGTAAAAAGAAATAGTGTAAGTTCATTTTATAAGTAGTTTGATAAGAAAAAGTCATGTAATTTTGTGAGAACACTTAGAATCAAGGAAAAATATATATATACGCAATTGAGGACAAGTCAAGTGGAATCATTGCAAGCATCATAGTATGAAAAATAATGTAATTTGTAAATAAATGAAAGAACTTGTACAATAACAAATGTAGAATGCATAAATTTATATGTAAGGAAAAATAACATGCTAGAGGGTATTATAATATTGGGAAACAAAAAATGGAATTTAAGTGGCATGCACTAGATAGAGAAATTTTATTAGTGATAAGTTAAAGAGGACAAAAATCCATGAAAGGAAGAGTTTTGGGAATAAGCATTAATTGAGTAACGAGTTAATCTTTTCTTTTAAAGGCCATTTTCCCTTATTTGGTGGTTCATTGTTTCCATAGAGTAGATGCACTATATGTTGGAAATATATTCACTACTAGGAGGGGGGATGAATCAGTAGTGATGACCTTTGTATCAATTTTCACCCATTTTTTCCTTAATGTATCTTACACATGAAATTCACGTGATTAGCTCATCAAAATGTATAAGCAACATTAAACTGAAATCATAACAAGCATGAGAAATCACCATGATAAACACAAGCATGCACACACAAGAACACAATTATTTCTTGTGGAAACCCTTTCGGTAGAAAAACCACCCTTGTTGTCGTTGCTCTACTCTGAATTTCTATTAGTCAAGTGATTGGTCTTTTACATAGCTTGTTGACTCCCATCATCATGGAGACTTGACCTCATACACAAAATGCCAATACCCATCGGCTTGGAGACTTGATACTACTGATCAGCTCATAAGACTCTGTTCTCTATGGATCTATGAACTACCATCCGCTGAAATCCACCACGACCAATCAATCCTTTCCCAACTCTGATTGTACTATCTAACTACCATTGGATTGAGTAACGTTTTCCTTTTGTTGAAGCTTCAATATCACTTTTCCACTTCCATGAATTCATTGCTCCTCACCACTATGCGAACCTCCTTTCATATGTTTTCAAACTGGATCCAAGACACTATGCTCAACAAGAATTTAGTTCTACATACATGCTCTAAGCAGCAAGATCGCATCATCAAATAGAATATAAACAAGTAAAATTGTGGACGCATAAAATATGAATACAATCATATCCTCACAATAATATAATGACTCATAATACAACTAACAACATGAGACATTATGGCTATGTGCTAAATGTATCAACATCTCCTGCAAAACAAGTGTGAGAATCACTATAAAAAAATACTACCCAACAACATACATAAACTCTCCAATAAATCTATACTCCAGTAACATCAATTCTAATCTTATTCTGCAGCATGCTTCAGATCTACACATTATTCAGTCATTAACACTTATAGACTAAATTATATAATCTCTTTAATAGTGTTGAAGCATCAACACTCTATGCAACCTTCTCTTGCACACATACTCTCAACATCTACTCAATGAACAGCCACAAAGCTCACAAGACAAGTCTATAAAACTTGTAGGGAGAAATTAAACTTGGGGATCGGATAAAAGGTGCACAAATTGGACCAAATAAATCCATTAAGGTCACTACTAGTGTAATAAATTCATTCACATCATGAGAGGACCTTTTCAAACCATTTCCAACTTTTTAAAACAATTCTGGGAGCCTATAGGAATTTCCTTTGTAATTTATTTCCAAACAGCGCAAGGAATGTGAAGAAAATCCCATGGAAATCCTCGGTTGCACACTTGACACTATTTAAAATTGACCAAAAGTTGCAGTAGCTCTCACAGGCCTGCCACAGTGAGATTGGGACTTTTCAGTCACTCTCATGAACCTGTAAGGGAGCAACTGGGGTAGATCATAGGTGAAAACATTAAACTCTCAGCTCTAAACCTCTGCCACCTATTGGGATATCTTCTTCATCACTTGTTTAAGCCTCCAAACCTATGCCATGGCCTCTGACACATATGAAAGTGAATCAAACAAGTCTCCTATGTGTCACTACCAAATTGACCTTGAAGGCCAACAAACAAGGTTGGCAAGAGTGCCAACAAATCCTCCACTCTCCATCAATCACCTCCACAAGTTGCAACACCTCTAAGGCACCATCGTCAAGCCATCACATCACATCAACAAGTCATCTTCATGAGCATGGACATTAAGACCTAATGAAGACCTAGTTGACAACTCAACTAGTGTGCCACGAACCATCTCTATCACATGTAGATATTTATGATCATTTTGTAGCATCATCCTCTACCTGTAGCAACACCATCCAACTATCTTTCAACATCAACAAGTCATCATGACATGTATGTCAATGCACATTCCAACACATGCCAACTCCTCCATGACCAACATGCTACCACCAAGCTCCACTAATACCATCATTTGATCAACATCAATGCCAATACATGTTAGCACAAACTACCTTGAGTGATATCATATTATTGACATCAATGCCAACACAATCAACCCAATGTCAACTCAACTAGCAGCATCATGACCATGTTGACATCAATACCAATACTACAATGCCAACAAACTCCCCCTTTGGCATTGATTTCAGCCTCAACAACATGTGAGGTTTATCACCCCTGGAACAGCAACTCTGAGGTTGATCTCTATCCATCCAAATTCTCCGCCCCCGTTGACATCAATGGAAAAGGTTCAACTCCATATGAATAGGTAGCAAGAACTGAAGCATAAGCATTGGAGTAATACATCTCTACATGGTTGAAATATAATGCATATCAAGGTAATCCGTGCCTCCATATAAGAAACAAGAAGGATATATAACCAAACATCATTCAGAGCATAATACCAACCAACAAATACTAGCAGAAAGCAACATCATGCCAACATAACACAACTATAAGCAACATATGAAACATCATCGTAATAGCAAATATGAACAACATCAAGTATAGCATCAACATGCATATGCACATAAGGCACCAAAAAACACTCCTCCTCATAGAAAATTCATAAAATGCATCATCATATGAGGCAAACACACATAATGTCCCCCATAAATACATAGCAGCAACCATAAAATGTCTCATCACCTGAGGCCAAATACCCAACTATCATAGCATAGTATGAGGCATAGCATGAAAACCTCCAAGTAGACCATGATGCCAACAATGTATGGTTGAAATAATAAGAGAAAATAAGCTTCCCCTAAACACATGGCATCTCCACATTGTAGAGATACCAACTGTTGGGCTACAATGATCGCTTCTGCTGCAAACAGTTCTTCCCTTGACAAATATAAGCACCATATGGACTGATACTCCATATGAATATGACTCAAATGACATATAAAATGATAAATGCATGGTTGTAGAAGCGATATAATAACCTCATACATGACCATATATGACCATAACATGACCTCATGACTCATGACTATAAGACCCAAATGATAGTACATTATAAGTACATGGCTCCATGAGCATTTTACATTAATATAACAATAAATACATGGTTGTTATAATCATCTCCTATGGACCAATGACTCAAATACATGATACATCAAGATTATTACATCCTCATTAGCGCATACAAGTGGTTGCAATATGACTCCATATGACTCCTCCATAATAATCCTATCATCAAGATGACTCAACATACTATTGACTGGACTCCATACCAATACATAATGATGATACAATAGAAAATGCATGACTGTAATAAAAATCATATGAAAGCCATAACATGGCTGGTCCATGTCTTATGTCATCACAATACATCCTGAAATAATGATCACAGTCTATGCAGGTTTGTACATATTTTCAACCAGTTGTTAGTGGAAACCAAAAACATATACACAGTTGAAAAAATTTCTCATTTTCACTCATGAAAACACATGTAAATCTGCTACAAATGACTAAGTGAAAATCAATGAAAAATATGCCAAATATCACATGCAAATCCATACCATGCATAGCTCACCATGAGTTCAATATACCTCCAATAAGACAGGTTGATCCTCTAGAACTGAATGTTCACAGGGCTCAAATGAACTCATCATATGTTGTTGCAAACTCCATCATACGCTCCCCCTGAGGTTATGCACCTCTCATGAATTCTGCAATCCTCTATAAGTATGCATGTGTAATCATGGACTACATGAGGGAATGCTCTTCACTAGTTGAAGAGTTGAATCTCCATCTTTCTCCACATGATTTTAGGTTTCTTCTTCTCCTCTTTGATCTTCTTTTTTTCGTCCTTCACTTGCTTCCTTCCTTGCTTCACTGGTTTTGTGCTAGATCCTGTTTGTTTTTGTTGATTTTGATGGTTTTTCCTTGAGTAATGGGGAAAAAATAATCTCTTTCCATATGGCCAAATCTATGACATATATAGAACTCCACATGGCCAAGAGGATCAAATATCCTATTGTTCATGCTATATCAAAACCGTGCATGACATGTGTCTCTCCTCCAACAGTTAGACCTATAATCTATTGCCTTATGGCCAAACAAGTGACATGAGTAGAAATAACCATAAAAATCACAAGTATACTTGTTGTCCATTCTCCTTGGCTGCTGATATTGTTGGAATCTCTATTGATGTGGACTATACATTCTGCTCTATCAATTTGCTACAATATGCCAAAACTTGTGGCAGTTGTAACATTCTACATTATGCACAAAAGGAACAAATGGACTTTTATTCTTTTGAAATAATAAATATCTTTCATGATCATCTCTAGGAGAAAAGGATCTTCTGAATGTTGGTGCTCCTTGATATTTTCTTCTCTGTTTTTGGTTGTGTTGCTTGATTAGTCTTTAGTTCTACTTATTTTTCGGTTGTTGGTTCTTTTGATTTCTAACTGGTTGTTGGATCTACTTCTTATTACCTTGGATCTCACTTTTACTGTTGTTATTGTTTGCTACAGGTTTCTTGGGTGCTTCTTTGGAGTTTTTACCTACATGCAAAATAGACTCTCCCTTTTGAAATCCAAGACTAGATTTATCCAATGGTGATATTTGGAACTCAACCAAGTTATCCAAGGCTACCGTGCTCTCCTCCATCTTCCACTACCTTTTCAAGGAAACAACTTCAGCTTCTAATTTCTCAACCTCTTCAACCTTCACTTGATATTTTTCCTCATACCTTCTTCAACTTTTTCTGCTTCATCCAACTTAATCTTTAAGTTGACAATCTCTTCTTTGAGTTTGGTTTCCTTATCATCATAGATCCGTAATAATTTTTCTTAATCCTTACATGCAGTTCTTAGTCTAGAAATCTCAGCTCTAAGACTCTTAATAACATTCTCATATTCACTAGAAAATTTAGCATAATCAAAATATGAATCATCAAAATTATACCTCAATAGAAAATCTTTAACATTTATACCTTTGGGTCCAAGATTTTCTGATTTATTCTCGTCATCCATTGAATCATGTACACTAGAAGAATGAGACTTTTGTGGCTAAGATTCTTGTTTTTGGAGGCTCTTCTTTTGGTTATTTTTCTTGTTCTTCTTCTTATTTCTCTTCTACTCAACTTCCTTATTCATGTTGGTACCATCTCCAAAAATTTATTCTAGCATGTCCCACATGTCTTTGGCATGTTTCAAACCCACTAGTCTCTTCATATCCTCATCATGAAGATTCTTGTAGATTGTGCATCTTGTTGCAAAACTTCATTTGCAATTGGATCCTTGCCTCAACCTTCACCTAATACTCCCCAAATAATAGGTCCACAAGATAAAAATTGAGATTTTAAATTTTGGTTCCATACCTTATAATTTGTAGCGGTGAGGATAGCCATTCCAAAATGAAAATAAAATAAATAAAATAAAATAAAAATATGCCAACAAATCCTAGATCTACTATCCAATGATCAAGATGCAACCAAGAGCTCTTCTCTAATACCAATTGTTGGAAATATACTCACTACTAAGAGGGGGGGCGCGGGGTGAATCAGTAGTGATGGCCTTACATTCACAAGATTAGCTCATCAAAACATATAAGCAACAATAACCTGAAATCATAACAATCACGAGAAATCACCATGAGAAACACAAGCATGCATACACAAGAAAACAAGTATTTATGATGGAAACCCTTTTAGGAGAAAAACCACCCTTATTTCTCTGCTCTGCTCTAAATTTATATCAGTCAATTAATTGGTCTTTTACTTAGCTTGTTGACTCCCATCAATGTGGATACTTGACCACATATACAAAATTTAAACACCCATCAACTAGGAGACTCGATACTATTGATCAGCTTGGAAGACTTTGTTCTCTACAAATCTATGGACTACCATCTGCTGATAGCCACCATGATCAATCCATCCTTGCCTAGCTCTAATTGGACTATCCAACTACCATTGGATTGAGAAACATTTTCCTTTCGTTGAAGCTTCGATATCACTTCTCCACCTCCATGAAGTCACTGCTCCTCACCACTATGCGAACCTCCTTTCATCTATTTTCAAAGTAGATCCAAGACAATATCCTTAACAAGAATTCATCTTTGCATACATGCTCTTAGCTATAAGATCTCATCATCAAATAGAATATAAAAAAGTAAAATTATGGCCAAATAAAATATGAATACAATCATATCCTCACAATAATATAATGCTTCATAACACAACTAACAACATGATACATTGTGGCTATGTGATGCATAAGCAGCTCCTACAAAACAAGTGTGAGAATAATTGTCAAAATCACTACCCAACAACATACATAAACTCCCCAATCAATCTCTACTCGAGTAGAATCAATTATGATCTTATTCTATAGCATGCTTCATAACTGCACATTATTCATTCATTAACACTCATAGACTAAAGTATTTAATCTCTCCAATAGTTTTGAATCATCAACACTCTATGCAACCTTCTCTTGCACACATAATCTCAACATCTACTCAATAAACAACCACAAAGCTCACAAGACAAGTATATAAAACCTGTAGGGTGAAATTAAGCTTAGGTCTAGGATCAAGGGTGCACAAATTGTACCAAATCAATTCACTAAGGTCACTACTAGTGCACTAAATGAATTCACATCATGAGAGGACCTTTTCAAACCATTTCTAAGCTTTTAAATTAATTTTGGAAGCCTCTAGGAATTCCCTTGCTAATTTCCTTCCAAACAACACAAGGAATGCAGAAAAAATTCCATGAAATGTCTCGGCCACATGTTTGACATTGTATGCAATCAACCAGAAGCTTCAGTCACTCTAATAGGTCTACCTCAATGCGACTGGGAATTTTCATTCACTCCCATGAGCCTATAAGGGAGCAACTAGGGCAAAGCATAGGTGAAAACACTAAACTCTTAGCTCTAAATCTCTACCACCTATTGGGAAATATTCTCCAACTCTTGTGCAATCATACAAACCTCTATCATGGGATCTAACACATATACAAGTGTATCAAACAAGTATCCTAATTGTCACTTCCAAATTGACCTTGAAGACCAAAAAACAAGGTTGGAAAGAGTGTCAACAAGTCCTCCACTCTCCATCAATCACCTCCACAATCTGCAACACCTCTGACTAGACCTGCAACACCTCTATAGCACTATAAGCAATCCATCACATCACATCAACAAATCATCTTCATGAGCATGGACATGAAGACCTAATGAAGGCCTAGTTGACAACGTAATTAGTGTGCCATGAACAATCTATCACATGTGATTTGTATGATCCTCTTGTGGCAGCACCATCCAACTATATTGCAAAATCAACGTCATCCTGACATGTCTATCAATACACATGCCAACACATGCCAACTCCTCCATGACCAACATGCTACCATAAAGCTCCACCAATGCCATCATCTGATCAACATCAATGCCAATACATTCCAACACAAACCGTCATGAGTGATATCATATTATTGACATCAATGCCAACATAATCAATCCAATGTCAACTCAACTAGTAGCATAATGACCATGTTGACATTAATGCAAATACTATAATGTCAACACTATATTCTATAAATCTATATCGATCCCATCAATAGAGGATGCTAAGGGTTAGGTTGGTGAGGAGACTTGGGAGTTCATAGTGATGACACACACACACACACACACACACACACATGTTTTGTATTATTTTCTTAAATTTTCTTTTTCACATTGCTATTTTTTTTAATATTATACATATCATCCATATTGGAATTGTTCTTAGGAAATTTTGTGTGTGTGTGCATGTACATACATACATAGTTACATATACATATACATATATGTTGGCATGCATCACATTAACATCATGCACTAATGTTATACATATATCTAATACTTAGATGTAGAATACACCTCACAAAAAAAAAATGATTGGGACTTTGGCATGTTGAAAATGTTAAAAGAATTTGAATCTTTTCAATTTGGAAGGTCTAAAGTTCAATTGATTTGAAATTATTTGCTCACAATTTATTTATGGTAATGTTTTCACACTTTGAAGATAGGGGTGAATAGCTGAAGTAAGAGTTATTTTTTTAATGCAATATGGCTTCATATGCATCATTGTATAAATTTATTTGATGCAATAAAAGAATATTTTAGTAAGTCTTGGGTATATAGTTTCCTTTATTCTTCTCTTTATAATTGAGTTGTTCATAGTTATACACAATGGTGTGGGTTAGAGTAAATCATATATTTGTTGGCTTAAGTATCAAATGCTAAAGGATAGATATTATTGAATCAAAATTACACAATCAAAATGGGAATTGTCTAATCGTTTCATTAATATGAAGATATGATATGCATATATAATAATCCAGACCTCAATGATTTAGCCAACTCTCTATAACTTTTCAAAATGAATGGGAAATCATTCATCTAAACAACCTAATATTATTCAAGGTCCTTCTATCTACTCATACTCTAACTTTACTTTTCATTTCCATTAAGTAACTCTTCACCTTTATACTTAAACTCTTTGACTCCAATCTAGATTTTAGTTTCCCTTGGTAACTTTCCATGTTTCTTGGTTCTTATATCAATGCTTAACATTTTGTCTTTCATCCTAACTCTTCATCTTTCATTATTGGGTTCGCTTTTTCATGTGTACTTATATTTATCCCCATATCTTGGGCATTGGTCCATCATGCACTAATATTCCATATTTTTATGCCATGTATGCCCAATCTCTCATGAAATTGAACTCTTTATTCAAGTTTTCTCAAAATTATTTTTGTACAATACATGCTTGCCACCATGTGCACTCATCATGCTCACCGTGTTCACTTACTATCATTCATCTAAAATAGATCCATACCTTCCACATTCATTTGTGTTGCACTTGTCACACTACGCTCACCTCTCTCATGCTGACATGTATCATGCTCCATTGAATTAAGCACCCATAACACGTTGTTGGACTTCATGGTTTCAAGGATGTTGCTATATAAAATTCCTCTTGTGAATAACATAAAATACTTCTCCATTCTATGTTATACAACCAACTCACAAAATAGAAGAAGATATAGATCAACGACTTCAAAATTAGCCTCTTCAAGGGGGTAACCTCCTTTGCATTACAAAAATGAACAATTCTTGGATGATTCAAATGAAAAAACCTCCTTTCTAAATATAGGAGTCTAAGGGGTCACAATATAATCAGAGCCAACATAACAATAATAATGTAAGTGCACAATAGTGGGCTTCTATATGGCACAATAATAACAATATGGGGACTACATGAACACAAAAATAACAATAATGGGGCTATATTGACAATAAAAATGAGGGAATACACTAGTATTATAGGGACCTAACATGTCCTCTCCTTCAAAAAAGTGTTGTCCTCAATGCTTGAGTATTTTTGGATGCTTCTATATAAAATTCTCACCCTCACATGTGGAATCTTCAAGGGGTAAGTTCTTCCACTTAATGAGATACTCTAAAATTGATCGATTTCGTAGCTGTCAAGATTTTGTTTCCATGACTGCTTCAAGTTCCAATATGATTTTTCCTTCCTCCTCAATTTCTAGCAATATTGTTTGAACTAGGAGCTTATCGCCTATAACCATCTTTAAGCATGAAACATGGAAAATTGGGTGCACTTGAGAAGATGCAAGAAGCTCCAATTTGTATGCCATAGTACCAATCTTTTGCAACACCTTGTAAGGACCATAATACTTTGGTGATAACTTATTATCCTTCTTAGCTTTCTTGAGGGACATTTGTTTATATTGTTGTAGCCATAAAATTACGAAGTCACCTACATCAAAACTTCTTTCATTGTGCTGTTGATCTGTCTATTGTTTCATTCTATTTTGCACCAAAGTGATGTTATCCTTTAACAGTTGGAGAACTTGTTGTTGATGCTCGATGTGATCTTCCACTGCTTGAACCTTAGAATTTTCTCTTAAATATGATTTTATGGGTGGTGGATGATATCCTGAACGAAGATCCAACTTGGTGAAATAAATTGCTCCATGTAATTCATCAATGATAGGAATGGGAAATGTATCTTTAATAGTGAGCTTGTTGATGTCCCTATAATCCAGACACATGTGCCATGATCCATCCTTATTGTGCACCAATAGTACTGGAGCATAGAAAGAATTTTGACTTGATTGAATTATACCAACCTCTATCATTTCTGCAACCATACATTCAATTTCACTCTTTTGGGCATAGGGATATTTGTAAGGCCTAATGTTTAGAGGAACACTTCCTGGAATCAAATGAATAGAATGATCATGATCACGAATAGGTGGGAGGCCTTTGGGGGTCTCAAATACCTTGGAATGATTGTTCAAGACTTTGGATAAATAGATGATTTCGATGTTTGAACCTCTATTGAACATAATTTTACAATTACACCTCGTTATTCTTTCATTATAAACATTTTCATGCCATTAGAGTTGATTATATTTCCTGGTTTCCCCAAATATTGTAACCATTGGACTCCTATTACAACATTAGCAGCACCCATTGGAATGGAAAGCATTGGACTATTCAACACATATTTTCCCATGGATAGCTTGATATTATGGAACTTTCTAGAGAATTTTATGGTTCCTCCATTTGCAACCATCACTTGACATTATGGTGCTAGATATAAGAAGTAATCTAATTCCTTGGCTATCTTACAAAGAAAAAAATTATGAGTACTACCCAAATAAATCAACACTATTACCTTTTTTTCTTGGTATGCCCTTCTACCTTGAGAGTTTGAGGAGTGGTAATTCCTGCCAATGCATTACAAGATATGGTCGGATTCATTTCTTCTTTCTCTGGGGTTGGTTCGTAGTGTATACCCTCTTATTTTGACATTTCTTGTTCCTTTTATTCCTCCTCTTCACAATATATGTAAATTAATTTCTTCTCAGCACACTTATGACCTTTAGTATATTTTCTATCACAACTATAACAAAGCACTTTTTCTCTTTTTTCTTCCAATTGTTGTGGTGTCAACCCAATAGGTTGTGTAAGGATAGGAGCAACAATACTTCCATATTTATAGTTGTGAGTGATAGGCTTCCTTGTTACCATAATTTTGTGTCCAATTTTTCTTTCCAACCTGAACGCCTTCTCCAATGAATCAAGTTCTGAAAGGCAAACCTCATGTTTGAAGTTATCCTTTAAAATACCTATAAAGGCATCAATCCTATGCTCCTCTAGAATATCATTTACCCTTATATTCAATTTTTGGAAGTCCTCAATGTGCTCCACCATTGAACCCGTTTGTTTGAGATTTATCAATTGGCTAAAGAAGGTGCTTCTCTTTGTATCCTCATAATGTGTTGTCATTTCCTCCGTAAAAAATGATCAAGTGACAATTTTTTTACGAGAGAAAATACATCAATACCATACAAACTAATTGGGTTCTAAATATAAAGTTGCAATGTGTACCTTTCGTGTGTTTTTCACATTATGGAGATCAAAATATTTATTCTTTTATAGTATCCATGTTACGTGATCCTTGTCATCAAACTTCCCAATATCGATGTTTGGAATGTGGTGTGTCTTGAATCCAATGTTAGAGTCTATGAAATCATTATTAACATTTCTTTTGTTCTCATCATGAGTTTCCTCTACTACCTTTTCGCCATTAGGAAGCCCTTCTTGTAGAAACTTTTTCAAACCTTCCTTCAAATCTTCCATGTCTTTCTTCAAACCATCCATCTTAGCTTCTATTACATTTTGTGAGAGCGAAATTTGTTGCACTTGGTCTCGTAATTTTGATATATCATGTTGCATTTTTCCTCTTCTTCGTGTGTCATAGTAGATATTTTTGGTTGCTTACTAAGTGTTCCCATTTTCTTTCTTCAAGGCATCAATTAATGATAATTATGCTTCACTATTCCCTTTGAATCATTTCAAACTAATTTTTCAAATAAAACTTATGCAAATTTTAAAAGCTACACACCTCTGGAGGTCGATATTGAATTTGTTGTATCTTTGTATTTCTGGATCTCCAAGGTCTGAAATTTCATACTATGGCAGTTCTCTGAGTATTATTTCCAACCCCACAAGTCATACCAATATTGGAGTCTTTAGGGAAGAGTTATGATTGATATCTCCTGATGACCTAATTATAGACTGGTTCAGTAGAGTGAACTTATACGGAGTGCCACGTGTCACTTTTTTGACATTCAACCCTAAAATTGCTACACGTCAAATTACAATTCATGCAATTTCATCCACTTTTTACTTAATTCAAATCTAATGCCTGAAGTGAAAGTTATGACGATTTTCCCTAGGTCGCCTGTTTGAGACAGAATTTTGGAGCTTGCAAAAACACTAACTGCCCCGGGTCATATCTCTGAAAATATAGCAAGATAATATCTGCATTGTTTACATGACGTTCATCTGGATTTCACCTCCACGTAGTAAAAATTTCATCTTCTGAAGCCTCACAGAAAAAGCATTATCGAGAAAATGCCAAGATGACCTATTTGAAGAAGTGAAACCCTAGAATCCTAAACTTTGATACCAAATGTTATGCAACCATCTCACAAAATAGAAGAATAGATAGATCAATGACTTTGAAGTTATCTTATTTTAGGAGGAAACCTCCTTTACATTACACAAATGAACAAATCTTGGATGATTCAAATGAAAAAACCTCCTTTCTATATATAGGAGTCTAAGGGGTCACAATATAATCAGAGCCGACATAATAATAATAATGTAAGGGCACAACAATAACAATAGTGGGCTTCTATAGGGCACAATAATAAAAATATGGAGGCTGCATGAGCACAACAATAACAATAATTGGGCTACACTGACAATAACAATGAGGGAATACACTAATATTATAGGGACATAACATTCTACTCCATTATCTTGGACATCACTCTAATAACCTTCCCTTTGTAAAATTTATGATTCTTCCCTTCAAAAACCAAGTTATATTTAAAAATGACATGCACTTACATTGAAACAAGTATTTCTTATACTTTGTTCCTTGCATATAGAATATATTTACATACATCATTATGTTAATATCATCTATCTTTTTCATTAGTATATATCCACATCAATCTACCTCTTCACTTTCCAAAGGATGTAACTTTTTTGGTAATTGGTTCAATAAGTTCAATACTATATTGAATATATCTCTTGTGTAACCTTCCTTTGTGGTGGTAGTTATACTAGCATTTATTCGTGCTATTTCATTACACTTCTCTAGAAACTTCTTTGCTTCTATAGAAACATTATTCTTCATATTATATACTTCATCATCACACCTTACCACTTTCCTTGGCACAATCACACAATACACATGTTCCTCCTTTATTGTACTTAAAGTCTTATTTATATACAATAGTAACATACTAGTTTTGTCTTCTTTAATCAACTTTTATTTGGATCTTTTCCCATCTTTCATGTTGGTGTGGGTGTTGTGAATTACATTATGCGTCACACTTCTATCTTACTCCCATGGTATTCCCAATAATAAATGATAACTTCCAATGGGGATATGGTGTTGCGGATAATTTCACTTTATAGTATATAATGTTAAAGGACACCTTACATTGGTTAGTCAACATCAATTCACACCAATAATAAACCTAAAATAACTTATATGGATATGTGTTCTTTTAATTTGTCACAAGCTATATCTCAACCTATGCCAGGTTCACTAAAATCTTTTACCTTCTAGGATTTACCATTGCATGCATATTCCACCTTTTATGGAGAATTATGATCCATTCCACCACAAGTGAAACTTTCTCTACCAAAGTTTTTTCTATTTTCATTGTGTGTTATTCTCCCTTATACTTTAAATACTAGCTAGCTTACTTATTCAACTTAGTGCATATTTTGTAAACTTATTTCATCCTAAAGTACAAACTTGATAAACTCACTATTGTTCACCCTCTAATGCATGAATTTTTCAAAGAATATGCACCATTTAGTGGAAATTTCATAAATAAAAAAATAAAGTATCCTAGTAACTCCCATTTAAACTAAATTAGGTGTGTGTGTGTGTTTTTGTGTGTGTGTGTGTGTGTGTTAATCCCCTTTGTTGATAGATGAAAAAGAAATATAGGAGGTCAAACTCTTTCATTATACATAAATATAAGGATCTATACCTATCAAAGTTTGAACTCATGTTGTTTGCATGGAGATACCCCATTCCAGTCACTAATCTACATTTTGATTACATGATTTTCCAAATATTCAAATTTGTTTAAGTATTTTATCATAGGATCAAACAATTATCCAACTCAATTTTATGTCCATGGTAGGGTTCATGTAATATACTCAACACATTACAATGTTATAGATATGTTTCAACAAATTCATTTGAATTTTTCATAATCAACTCGCCTTAGTGTACAGTGTTCTTTATATGTTATCTGAAATATAACAGAAATCTCATTCCATTTGTTTCAAATGACATTATTTTGTGTTAAAATTCAATATAAAATTATTTTTTGAAGGCCAATCCATCCCTAAAGGTTGTGATATAGGTTCCCTTTCCATCCATACTCTCAATTCCTAAAAGGTTTGAATAGTTTTTAACACCATCAAGGTCCACTTCAAAATATTCCAATATTTCAAATTACTATATTGAATATTTATTAGTAAGTACTACCTAAAAGGGAGAGAATGCAAGTATCAGCATACATGTAATATTCCATTAACATTTTAGGAAAAATATCCACAACAAGACCTACATTAAGTATAGCATTTGTGAAATCATATCCTACTACTATCACATTTAATCTACTCTCTATCTATTCTAGTTTTTCTATTTTTTAGTGCCTACCATTTCTCTCTAGGTGCGATAAATTAATTACAAGTACATCAAACAATGTAGAAATTCATTTCAATAAAAAAAATTGGTCAACTTCTTTGATAATTTATCATCACCAAGCAAGGGTGGTAGGATGGGGAGGGATTATTCACAATCCCAATGGAAAAATCAATAATTGGATATGCTTGGGGCCTGGGTAAGAAAACAAACAATCAAGCAGAATTGTACGAGATCTATATGGGCCTCCCCTTCACCCTCTAGCAAGGAGTTAAATACCTCACTATCATAGAAGACTCCTTAAACATGTTAAGATATTTCTCTCATCTGTTTCTAGCTACCCCTCCTTCCATGTTCTCATATCTCTTAATTTTGAATCAGACTCAATGGCCAATAAGGCTTGTCTCTTACAAGAAGGAAAAACATATGTCATTAAGGTCTTGGGGTATTATAGTGTTCCTTGATTCTATTGGACATGTTAGTCCTTTTTATTATCCCTCTCCTTATAACAGTGCCTTTGTGCCTCGCTCTTTCCCCCTCCCTCCTCATGATACCCCTAACCCACTTTTCCTGACCCCCTCTCCCTTATTTCCCCACCCCCC
>APFE030977885.1:3492-104828 GCA_000404065.3 Pinus taeda | reverse complement strand
CTTCCCCCTCTCCCTGCCCATTTATTCCATCCCCCCCACCTCCTTCCCCACCCTCCATTCCCCTCTCCTTCTCATAATTTCCTCCATTTGTTTGTACCTCAGTAGATGGTGGAACGTGGCAATGGATTGGTGCTACACACAAAAAGACGTGTGGGAATTTCATAATATTAAGGTGGTTAAGGTTATGATCATGCAAGTTCGGTTGAAAATGTTTCGGCATCCATTATCTATTGTGTCCATTTAACTACCATGTTGAGCATTAGACATGGAATTCGCTCTCTTATTATTTCTTCTAAGGTGGAAGTCATCTTAGGCTACAAGTTGATGATGGTGAAACCTTGGGATCTTGGCAGAGTAGTTGAAATTCTAAAATTTTGCATGAACTCCAAGGATTTGGATGGGCATAGATTGGTGCTCGAATTACCACACAGTGCATTGGTTCTTCAGTTCGCTTTTGGCCTCAAGCAGCCAGACGTTTGGAGTCAAATACTTGGCTCTTCTTGGCAATCTTCGTTCAAGGTGCCATGCAATTTCACAAGAGGAAATTTCATCCAGGCAAGGGTAAGCCTCCCTATTCTACTCTAAGTCCTAAGTTCAATCATGTATCAATTTCCATTTTCAATGTTTCTTGTGTCACGTTCTTCTCTATGGAATATGTGAGCATCGGAATGCTTGTGACTCCACCGACTCTCATTGTTTTTTCTCGTTCACCTGCAATTGGTTTGTTTGCTCAATTATGGAGTTTGGATTTTGGGGTCGTCAGCACCAACGCGCTAGGAGAGTGGCATAGAAGCTTGGTAAGTGAATTTCCTCTACAAGTAATCTCTCTAGCCCCAAAGCCATGGCTCCCACATGTGAACAATGTTGCAAATAATTTGCATAATTAAGAGTTGATGTTTATGGCCTCCAAGTTTTGCTTCACTAGCAGAGCCTTGCTGAGAATTCCACCTTGAACATCATAGAGAGCCAGTGGCAGAATATTTATCAAATTGATTTTCTTTCTTGTTTTATCTTGAACTGTGCTTCGTTGGGCATTATTTTGTTTTGGAATTCCATAATTATTTCATTACCGCTGGAACTCTCTAAAACTGGCCTATTCCGGGCTTAGTTTATACCCTCGACATCATGAGGATAGTGTGGAAATTACATCAGGTTTTTTTTTTCCTTTTCAGTTTGGATTGGGATACGAAGCCTCAAATATTTTCATTGCAGCTACTCTTAATAACTATGATCTAAGTCTTGTGATCTTGCACTACTATCCTTGTATTTCTGATTGTCTTTTGTTTGGTTTTTTAGCCTTATCATAGACCTTGTTCCTCACTTATTTTAGGGTTTTTTAATTATGGTATGGGACTTAGTTTTTAATTTTGTACTTCATTAATTTATTCAGATATGAAGCATTGTTAAATTATGTCTATCCTGGAAACCTAATCAAGGACTATTAAGTCATATCAATTTGAATTCATTGTAGCATGGTTACATCATTTATGGGTGTGCTTGGGGCTTGATCCTACAAGGAACACAAGGAGTATTATCTATGAAGTCTATAGTACATTAAATGAAAACACTAAGGTTGTTTACACAAAGTCTAGGACTGCACAATATTGTTAACATTGAAACAATAATCCATATGTCAATATCTGATAGTGATTTTCACCATAATCGCATTATGTATAAATGAACAACTTCAAGAACCAAATGCAATAAGTCAATCATTGACTTCAAATTTTTTTGAAGTGACCCATGATATGATGTGAAGCCTTGACTTTGACTCATTGATCTAACAATATTGTGTGCATCTTGTTGACAAACCTCTCATTGCAATTTTGACCAAAGTACAGTGACAAATGATCATCATGCCAGAATACTTAACCTTATGTGACCTTGCAGAAATAGTGATATATATAAATATATTATATTATATATATATTAATCATAGAATGATATATAATATATATATCATTTTACATGACCTTTGATATGTCATATATCTTGGTAGAATGTGCATTGACTGTGTGATATTGTGTATGTGTATTGATTAAACATGATGACTTTCATGGTGATGTGATCTGACATGTCAACAAGTTATGGCGGGCATTGGAGTGTCCTCCCAGTTGTAGTTGGTAAATAGGGTGTTGGAGCCTATAAATTAGGGGGTTAAAGCCTCCTTTAGTTGGAGCTGAAAACTTGATGTTATTATTCTTTTGAAGAAGAAGACAATTACTAAGAACTATTTAGTGGTTTTGTAACACCCTCCTCCCACAGTTACCCAAGTTAACTGGTTTGTTGGGGTAAACATGTGATGAGAGGATACTACAATCTGATTCAACTCCCCATCCACAGTTAGGGAAGTGGAACCAACACAACACAACCAATTTCACTTTTTTCACATGTCACAGAACCTACAGGAGCCAACCAACCCTTCTAGGTGATCAACCCCTGAGACAACTTGACATTGCATTGCCTTAGATCCCCAATTTCTCCCATGACATGGGCATCCATGTGAGTTGAGCCCTCCAATTGCTCTCACAGCATGGCCATGCAAGCGAATGGGGTGTTTTTTTAGTTAGTTCTGAGCCTACAACCTTGGATTTTGTGCCACCTTTTTAGGGTCGGGACTTAGGCCACTGCCCAGAACTCCATGAAACCTTCAGGAATGGAAATTAACATTGATATAACGATACAAATGAAAATATTTAAATAACGACTTGACTGGACCCCTACTATCCATTACATGAATTTCGTTAAACATATCATGAATATGCAATCTACATGTCATAATAATAGATCTGAGCATAGGGGTCTCATACTTATATGAGAATCACTAAGAAGCATTTATTCCCTACCACATTAGCATCATTATCATCTATTAGGTCACATATTCATTGTTCATTCATTTACAAATCAAAACATGATGAAATCCATACATCATTACTGTCATAAAACATACTCATAACCAACATGTAAATAATATAAATAATACAGATACATCATCCATAAATGCCACATATGAAGCACTACATTTTCTCATAAAATACTAAAAAAAGAAACTCTTATTAATGGATGAAAAATCCAATCGGGTATGGGACTTCCATGAACCACCCAACCATAGATTGGCTGAACCAAATATTTATTTCAACCAATCACTCTAGTTTCATATTCCAAGCATGAACGAGGGACTCTTAACCAAAACTCAACTAGGGATTCCCGAGGCTACACCACCCCACCCTCATCAAGCATCCATGCCACCAGAGTTTCTCCACCTACATTGTGAGGAATTTTCATGTCTCCTTGTCTCTAGGCTTTACCGCAATCAACATCGGATCACTAGGACCTAACCAAGGCTCCAGTCTCTGGGCTTTACCATATATCCCATCTTGGGGTTCCTATGCCCAATCGAGACTCCACCCTCCAGGATTTACTGTATATCCCATCCCAAGATTCCTAGGTCTCGTGGAGAGAACCCACCTCTAGGCTTTATCGTATATCCCACCATTCACTGGTTGAGGATTCCTAGGCCCACGAAGGTAACACAAAATATGGCTTTACCGCAACCCATAGTCTGGTTCAGGGGTCACTAGGTCATGTGTTCTTTGTTTCAGAGATCTACCTCACTTAGTTTTGAATCCATCCGGAAATCCATCTCAACCAAAAACATGAGAACCAATCACACCATGGTTATCCAAAAATGGTAAGGCAAGGCTAAAGAACATTGTCACACTTGGTAAAACCCATGCCCATGACAACAAGAGAACCAAGAACACGCATGCATAACCATGCATGCCAAAAAATAGCATGGAAAACACACATGCAAATCGATACCTGCAAATAATCTCGTTGTAGTTACTTGATCCTTCTCTTCCTTGTTTGATATTTTCTTCCTCTTGCCTTCTTTGATTTTCCTTGATCCAATGTTGAAGTGCTCCAAGAAAACTCCAAGTGTCCAAGAGTGTGAGAGAGAGAGAATAGAGAGAGAGCTCCAAAAATGAACTGACGAAAGGTAACGACCGATCCTCAGAAAGCTTTTTATTAGTGAGGCCTCTATTTTCTTCAATTTTCCATTATTTTCCTTCATTTTCCTCCTCACGTGCAACCTATGACCTTTCACATTCCTCTTCTCCTAATTTCCATCATTTTCACAAATAAAATGTCAATTAATGCCTCATGCCTTTCCAAAGCCTTCGCCATTGCCTTTGTGATTTTCCTTTGCCATAATAAGCCAAATGAACACTCACACTAGGATGTTTTTTTCCAACATTCATATTGGAATAAGTGTTCCATAACTGTAGTTATTATTTTTCCTTTATTAACTTTTATTACATGGAATTTTCACTAGGGTTGTTATAGAATTCTCCCCCTTTGGGGGAACACCATCCTTGGTGTTCAGTGACACCTACAGCCAATAAGATGTTGTAAGCAAAACATACTACCCATGGATCTTTATAACTTAGCTCGTTGCAGTATTTACAATGATCAACCTGATGAAAAGAAAACCAACATGACAACCATAACGACATGACACCCATACCATTTATTGGAGATTTATAACATAGCTCTTGGAAGTATTTACATCCATATACATATGTACATATACCAAAACATCAAACCAAATCATATACCGAAAACATTCGTTCAACCAGGGAATAGAGAAGGATACATAGCCCACATATGATTTTCCATCTCCCATGTAGCTTCTTTGGGCCCAAAGTGCTTCCACTGCACTTTAACCTACTCGATTGCTTGGTTTCGGAGCATGAGAATGTTTCTCTGCTATATACATTGAGGTTTTGGTTGGAATTTTCCATCTGGCTCCACTTGCAATACAAACCAGTCAATCACATGATCAACATGTTTAACATATTTCTTAAGCAATGACACATGGAAAACATCATGGACTTTCACTACTGGAGGCAATGCAAGTTGATAAGCTACTAGTCCAATCCTTTCAAGAATCTTGAAAGGTCCACAAAACCGAGGTGCTAGCTTGACACATGATCCAATCTGCAAGGAGCTCTTCATTGTCTTGATGCGCAAGTACACCTGTTCCCCAACCTGAAACTCCTTAAACAACCTATTCGAGTTTGCATAACTTTTTTGGTTGTCCTGTTTTGTCTTCAGATTCTTCTTTATTACCTACATTTCCTATTCCATTTCTGCCAACATGTCCGATCCAATCAACACCGTGTTTACTAGATCACTCCAACTGATGGGAGTATTACAACTTTTCCCATACAATGCCTAAAATGGACTCATCCTCAAATATTCCTAATACCCATTGATATAAGCGAACTCAACCAGTGGGAGATACTCTTCCCACCTTCATTGTTGATGCATCACATACATCCTTAACATATTTTCAAATATCATGTTGACCCTCTCTGTATGTCCATCTATTTGGAGAGGATAAGTTGTACTGAAGGCCAACTCTGTCCCTAAACCTATAAAAAACTCCTTCCAAAACTTGGAAATGAACTTATCATCCATGTTTGACACAATCTTCTTCAAAACACCATGCAATCTAACCTCATATTTGATTCAAACTTGTGCTACATCACTTGTTGAATAAGTAGACTTCATTGGAATAAAGTGCCCTACCTTTGTTGACCTTGTTAGTGTCATTCTTGTTATCCTATCACCTGGATCAAATATGCTTTTACTAAGCTTGTCAGGACTATCAAAATCAAATTTTTCATGTCACTAGGTTTACATAGTAAAATTTGGTCACTGTTTGGTCAGTCTAGAAATGAGTTCAGTCTTTTGAACATTAATTCATGCTGGTCACCTATCACATTCTATGAAGGTGTCATAATAAAAGCAAGTCAGTGATCATCATAATTTCATTTAGTTTCAGGTCATCCATTAGGTTACTAGGGTTTCCAAGGTCCATCATTATCATGAATAAATCCAGTAGTGAATAGAGCATGACAAGCAGCTCTTTGACATTGATTTGTTGAGTTATCAGAAATTCATCATGCTTTCAGTTTGAAAACCTCCAGAAGAAGAAGTTCCAATGCTCATGAAAGTGAAAACACAACTCAGGTTTCATCCTTGAAGGTGACTCTATTTTCAAAAGTGAAAAAAAATTGTTTTTAAAGGTTTGTGGGTCCCATTTCTTTTTAAAAGGAGAAAATAATTTTCATATATAAACTCAAAAGACCCAAACTTGTCTTATCTACCTCTCATTCACTCTTGTGCATTGAGCTCTCCACCCCAAAAAATATAAAAACTTGTTTCCATAGGGAAAACTGGCAAAAATATCAAGGTGTTGCGCTTGGAGACACTACGCTGTGCTTGGAGGCCTGGCGCTGAACTCAGGAACACTACGCTGTGCTCAGGCTAACTGCATTACACTTGGGCCAGAGTATCTAGAAATTGCCTGAATCTCTCCCAAAACCGATTCTGAAGCTTTCTAACTTGATTTCATTACATCCTAAGCTAGGCTACAAGTACATCATTCCACTTGCTTCTTTGTCTTTCAAAATCATTTCATGCCAAATATTTCTCCAATTATGGTTTTGTAGTGAGTTTTTGATGAAAAATGATAGGGTTAATGATGGCCATTTTCATTTCTTTATTTTTAACAAGTAAAATCTTGCCCTACACCTTTATACATGTTAGATAAAATATGTAAACCACTCAATCAACCTCAAAACATAAGTTTACCTCATTAAAAGTGAAACCCTAGTTCATTCATAGGGGTTTTGGTCACTTTCACTAAAAACTTTGTTTTTCCCTTCTCATAAGTATATCATTCTTCCATTGCTTTTTCATTCATTTTCATCAATTATCCATAGCTCATATCCACCCCTTTCAAACCTCCTTTACCATTTTATCAAATTCCACCTACCCATCATTCCACTTTCCACTCATACCTCGCAGTTTTTCTCATTTTCTTGTTGCTAGGGTTTCTATCATCATGGAAGCAGAATCTTCACCAGAGAGGAAGAAACATAAAAAAGGAGGGGAAATCCTCAGATATGATCCATCAAATTGGAATGAAATCAACTCATCTCCCTTTATCAAACAGTGCTTTCAAGATGTCAGTTGCTTGGATTTCTACAAAAGGGTGAGTGAAGTAGGATTCAATGAGAAGTTGATAGATTGGGTGGCAACTCAGTTGAAAGGTGAAAGTGCTATTATTGCTGGTGTTGAATTCATTTTTTCATTGGCCTCCATTTCACTTGCTACAGGGCTACCAGAAAATGGTGAATATTGGTTCAAGGGGATGAGCTTAGATCTTGAGAATTATAGACCCTTCTTGAAAACACCATACAAGGAAAAACATGCTCATGTTATGCCTTTTAGGTACTTATTGGAGAAGTATTTCCCCTTGATGAAGATTTTCATGAAGTTCTTTACATGTGAAGGAATATTCTCCAAATTGTATGCTTATCATATTTGCCTCCTAATGCACTTTACCTCTCAGAAGCTACTCAATATGTGAAACTACCTATGCAGGAGCATTGCCAAAATGTCAGAGAGGATTCAAATGAAGAACAAGGAGCACTATCCTAGCCTGTTTCATCATAGTCTGATTAAGACTATAGTCCTTCATCAACTTGCAGAGAAAGGTATGACTTGGGAAACTTTTTTGGAAATAGCCCTGAAATGGCATGAAGCCAATGTAGCAAGTCAACCCTCTAGCATGCCAACACAACAAATAGAAATGGAAAACTAGTTGAAAGAAATAAAGAACCTAAGCCTAAGGTGACTAAGATGTACAAGAGAGGGAAAAGGCTTTTGTTTGCTTCCCATGGTGAGAAAGGGGCCAAGCATTCTACATGAACAAAACAGGGATCGGCAGTGCAAGATAAGGACATGGTTGAACATGAGTTTGAGCTAGTTGATTTAGAGGTAGACGATTAGACTTCAAGCATGAATCAGATGATCCGAGATAAATATTATCAGATCAAAGAGGTCATAGTTAACATGGCAAGAGAAAGGTACATCATTTCATTCCTAGAACAGGAAAATAGACAGTTGAAAGCGAAGCAATTGATCATGGAAAAAGAGAAAACCAAATTATTGCAGCAGGTTGGCAAGGGAAAAGTAGTCATAGAGTCAAGTTAGCCTAAAATAACATAAGTGAAGGATAAGAGGAAGAGGCCAAGAACAAAATGGCTAGAGAAGGCATTGCAAGAAGAAGAGGAACACATTTTGTTGAATGAAGAGCTGGACATAGAGGATAGTATTGCTCTTGAGATCAATAAAGACAATGAGTATTGGCTCAACAGGGTGAATGATCATTTGGAGAAGCTTCTATAAAAGGAAAATAGAGACAATCAGCTACTTAGGCATATGGCACACCACTACTAGGCTCAAAACATTATCTATAACGTCAAAGTCAAGTAGCTTGGAAACAAGCTCAAAGAAGCCAAAAAGGACCAAAAATATGAAGGAGACTTGGAGATTCTTACTGAAGCATCTATGAAGGTTTAAAATCTGCCATTTTACAGCTCTTGGCCAATTTTGAGCAGATTCTGAGCAATTTTGGTTTTTGTGAATTTTGAAGCCAAATTCAGAAATTCAGCAGTCCAGGAGTGTAGCGCCTTGGCACTGCGCTTTTTCCTGAAGCATCTATTTCAAGAAAACTCTACATTTTTGGAAATCTCTTTCCATCCTCTAAAAACCCATTTTCTCATATTTTCTAGAGGTGGCTCAGATTTTGAGAAAAGTGGCAAAAAACTAGCTTTCTGGACCCTTTTTTGATAGGCTCTGCAATCCTAGAGCGACCTTGGGAGAATAGATTTTTGAAGGCCTTCCCATGGGTCATTTTCAAAAATGCAAACTATTTTGGAAACTATACTTGATGGGCTAGTTGATCGTTCTCTCAGATATTTATTTGGACATCAAGAAGCTACATGAAAGTGAGCTCAAAGTCAGCGTTGCGCTTCTACATTTTGCTGTATTTTAAATTGTAAATTTCACTGTGTAAAATTTCTAGTTTCCAGTTTGACTTATTCAAAGTCAAAACTCTTTATGTAATGGCACTTGTTTCAAGGCTAGGTGATGTAGGCATGAATAAATGTACATGATAGGTTGTTTTTTATGTTTATTAGGCCTTATAACGGAAGCACACTCTTAAACAAACTCTACGAGAAGTGTTTGAGTTTCACCTCTTCACTCTCACATGTTGGTTAAGAGAATATTGGATTCAGTTCCTCCACCTAGGAATTCAACTCCTAAAGGTGTGAAAGTGGTCTAAGAGATTCTATATGTATCATTTCACTTTGAGAGAGATAGGTTGGACTTTTTGTGGAGGAGGCTTGCATGTAATCATCTTTTCAGCTAATCAAAGACAATTGCAACTATTTTTAAGGAACTCTAGCCCAGTGAGTTCATGGTGTTTGTTCTTAATTTTATTTTTTTTTAATGGTTAAAACTTCTTTATCTGCATGATATCTCTTCTTTCTATGGATTCCTTGCAATAAAATACATAGAATTATTGTTCACAAGATTTATTTATCTGGTTTTCATAGTTATGTTTATGCCTTCCTAAGCTAATGAAATCATGTTTACTTATGCTCATTAGTTTCTTCTACACTCTCTCTTTTATACTACATTGAAAATATTCTAAATACACCATGGTCTTCTGACATCTATCTCCTTTCCATATTTTCATCTACAATCCTACAGCCTAGACCTATTTATGGCTCCAAACCCTAGTCCAGCAAACCCTAAATCTAAATTTTCACCAACACACAAACAATTATATATATCTAGCCTAAAACTTATTTTCTTTAAATTCATTTCACTAATAAGAGACTTTGAGAAATCCCTCTGATGCTCAGTAGGGCTAGCTACTGAGCTAAAATGGTTTGAGGTTACCCTTCTTGATCTCCTTTCAGCCTAGGAAATTGTAAGGGACTAACAGACCTATCTACCACACCCATGATGGAATCATGTTGTTTAGATTTCCTCAGAAAATATGTGATAAAATCCATGGAAATTACCTCCCATTTCCATTATGGAATCGCAATCTCTTTTGATATCCCGAGTGATCTGAATACATCTTAACAAGAAATTCCCTCAAGATGAGCTTCTTGAGTTCATTGTTGTCTAGCACATATAATTTGTCCCTAAATATGACCAAGCCATCTGTTATAAGATGATAGTCTACATCCTGATCACCTGTACTCACACATGTACATGTACTTGTACTTTTTTGTAACCTATGCATAAGCTTCACGTACCTGTCATCATGTTGACCTGCATGTAAGATTTGATCTTGTAACTCCGTCCCATAAGAACTCATACTTGATATATGATTCACATGTATCTGCCTATTAATAGCATCTGCAACCTTGTTCTCCTTACCCTTGATGTACCTGATCTCAAATTCAAACTCGTTAATCTTGGCCAACCATCTAGCTTGCCTGGCATTAAAGTTCGACTGATTGAATAAGTATCTCAACCCACTATGATCACTCATCAATACAAACCTCCTACCAAGAAGATAAGGCCTCCACATTTTCAATGCATGAATGATCGCTTCTAGCTCAAGATCATGTGTCGGATAATTATGCTCGTTCTCATTCAGTTTATGTGATTCATAGCATACCACCTGCCTTTCCTGCATAAGAAATCCACCAAGTGCTCTCTTGCAGGAATTTGTACATACCACAAACTCCTTGTTTGGATCTCCAATCTTTAACACTGGAGCATTTGTGAACAACTGTATTAACCGCTCAAAGTTTGTTGCACATTTCTCTGTCCATTCAAATTTCTTACCTTGCCTCTGCAATGACGTAATAGGATATGCAATTTGAGAGAAGTTCTTGATGAACCTCCTATATTTAAACTTGCTAGCCCCACAAATGATCTTACCTCTTCCAAATTTCTAGGAGCTTCCCACTCCATGATAGCCCTTATTTTCTCTGGATCCACTACTATACCTTCCTTGGAAACCACATGCCCCAAGTAATGTACCTATGTCTGAAATAAACTGCATTTTCTAATCTTACCATACAATTGATTCTCTCTCAGCAATCTTAACATTGTTGCTAAATGCTCGACATGTTCTTCCTCATTTTTAGAATATATCAAGATGTCATCAATGAATACAATAACAAACTTGTCCGAATAAGGACGCAACACACTATTCATCAAGCACATAAATTTAGATGGAGCATTAGTCAAACCAAATGAAACTACAACAAACCCATAATGCTCGTACATGGTTTGGAAAGTTGTCTTGTATATGTCTTCTTCCTTAATGCATACCTAATGATATTCAGATCTCAAATCAATCTTTGATAATAATGTTTCTCCCTTCAGCTGATCGCACAAGTCATCAATCCTCGGAAACAGATACATGTTCTTGATGGTTACCTTGTTCAAATGCCTGTAATCAATGCATAACCTAAGAGTATCATCCTTCTTATTCACAAACAATATTGGTTCACCTCAAGGTGATACACTTGGCCTACTATATCCCTTGTCAAGAATCTCCTTCAACTGCAACTTCAAATCCACCAACTCTGGATTTCTCATCCTATATGGTACCTTTGATGTTGGTGCTACCCCTGGTACCAACTCAATAGAAAATTCTACTTCCTTGTGAGGTGGAAACTCTAAAATCTTTGTTGGAAACACATCCTGAAACTGCTGCAAGATCGGGTACCTTCTCAATACCTCTACATCTTGATCATCCTTACCTTTGTCACTAGAAATATGCCTTACAAATAACACACACCCTTTTTTGCAAATGCGCTTCACCTGCATAGTTGTAACCATTCTAATTGATGTTTCCTTCTTCTTACCCTGTAAGATTCTGTGTTCTCCATTGTCATCTAAGCACTCAATGTCTTTTTCATAAAAATCCACTTTGGTCTTATAAAGATATAGCCATTCCATACCCAATATCATACTATATGACCCCAATGGAAATACATTCCAATGTGTGGCACAAGCTCTTACCCAGTGATATACTCTCTTCTTTGTACCTATATCCAGCTACATTAGCCAGGATTTTTCATGCACTTCATATTCAAACCACACTTGTCCATCACGTCAAGAGTAACGTAACTATAATTAGATCCAAGTTCAATCAAAATGGAAACAACTTAATCACAAAGCTTACCGTCCATCTTGATAACAATCTCCTAGTTCTCTCTCCCTGCTTGTTATCCAACGCTGCATAGATATGAGGAATGCTCTGCCCAATATCCCCAACATTCAATGCCTCTTGTGCACTATAAATATGAGGCTTACCACCCTAATTTTGCAAACAATCTCTCTTAATATGTTCCTTACCATACATCGAACGCTCCAACCATCCTGTACCATCACCTCTATTCTGTTGTTGTGACCCATGTCCCTATCTAGCTACGTTGAACTTATTGTATGGTGCAACATTTTCTTTCTCTTCTACATTCTGAGGCCTTGTTCTTTTCACCTGCCATTTACCTTTACCTTTATCTTTCCCTTTCCATCCTTGTTGAGATTCATTCTTACACTTTGACTTCCCATAAATATGCATCAATTTCCCAATAACTTCCCCAATTGATCGAGGTTCATCATACTCAATCCGATCCCTAAAATCTAATGGTAATCCACTAACAAATCTCTAAAATTCAGCCTTCTAATCCCTAAGATACGGTACATACCTTAATAGCTCCAAGAAATTAGTTGTATACTCCTCATCTGTCATCAATCCCATCTTTAGCTTGTAAAATTCTTTGGCCTTACTATCGTGGTACCTTTCTGACAAGTACTTCTTCCTTAAAAGTATTTTGAATCCATGCCAACTTAACTCCTTCATCCTGATGTCTCTAATCCACCTTCCATCTTCCCACTAGATATTCGCTTTACCTTTAGGACTGAATGTCATTATTTTGGCTTTCATGTTCTCTCAGTAATCGTGTAGTTAAAGAATTTCTTCATCCCAATCAACCAATCCTCTTCATCCTCTTGCTTCTTCAAATATCTATCAAAAGTAGGTGGCTTAGATTTCTTAAACTCATCCAGAAAATATCCCCTGTCACTCCTCCTGTAAGGATGATAACGATGATGACCATGATACCTATCAGAACTAGAACTAGAATAGTACTTATGTCCATCATCTCTCTGATCTGGAGTATCCAAGGACCTGCCATCTCTAATCGTGTCATCCCTATCCGGCCTATGCCCAAAATGAGATCTATTTCCATATGACCCATTAGTTATATCCTCCTTTCCATGGTTGATCTGAAGTGGTCCTTGTATCTGCAATTCTAGAAAACTCTGAAGGATTACCACATTGACTTCTGCTTGTTTCTCCTATGTCTGCATGATTATGTCATTATCTGCCTTACAACTTCTTAATTCTTCCTTCAAGCTTCTCAATGTGTTTGCTAAGTGATAAGATTGAGAGAGAGAGAGAGAATAGAGAGAGATCTCCAAAACTAAACTAACAAAAGGTACCAACTGATCCTTGGAAACATTATTATTAATGATGTCTCTATTTTCCTCAATTTTCCACTATTTTCATTTATTTTCCTCCTCACATGAAACATGTGACCCTTCACCTTCCTTTTCTCCTAATTTCGATTATTTTCATAAATAAAAATCCAATTAATGCCTCATGCCTTTGCCATTACCTTTTCCATTTTTCTTGGCCATAATAAACCAAATGAACACCCACACTAGGTTGTTTTTTTCCCAACATTTATCTTGGAATAAGTGTCCCATAACCGTGGTTATTACTTTTCCTTTATTAACTTTTATTACATGGAATTTTCACTAGGATTGTTAAAGGTTTTTTTACCCAAAAGGGGTTTTCCACCTAAAAATATTTGTGTCCATTGTCTCTATCTTTAGGCATTGTTGTATGGTGTCATTTACTATTGATGAATGTTTTTTATTATCTAAATATAATAATAATAATACTATTGAACATTAACTAATGCTCTGAAAAGGATTAATAAGTGCTAATTGCTAAGAAATGCCAATTCACCCCTTTCTTAGTATTTCCAATATTCAGCATTACATGGAGAGAAGCACTAGAATCCCAAGACATACTTTAGAATTCCACCTTACAATAGCTTCAAAAATCCTAGCAAATTCTAGAAAAAAAAATGACAGAGTTTCCCTACACCATAACTTTTTCTCCTTTAATCGAATCAAAATGAGTCCTATATATAGACTCTCAAAACCTAAGACCTTAACCCTAAACACTAGTAGTATTCAATAACCACTAGGAATATTTTACAAAAATGTCAGTTATTGTAACTAACTTCTTCCAAAAGTTTCCATAAATTTGTCATCTATAGGATGGGTCCCATCTGATTTCGCTATAGTGGATTTTTCTTTCTCTCTCTTGTTCATGCACTAGGTGATTTTCTCTCTCTTTCCTGGGCATCAGTTGAAGGGTGTGCATCGCCTTAGTTGGGTCACCAGTGGGTCTAGTCTTACTTATGTCGATGATGATGTTTAAAGTCGTAGTTGTGCTTGTTTTTGTTGTGGAGGCCTGGAACTAGATCTTGCTTCTGCTGAAGACACCTGTGGCAATACTCCTCCAACATATGATTGTGTAGGTCCCCTTTGAGAAGCTAATTTATATAAGTCCTTCAAGCCCTTCTACTCTTTTCCAAAGGGTATATCACATGATTTTGCATCTAGAATAAACACCTCCACATTTGAAATTTCCCCGCAATCAATCTTGGCCTACTCTTTGAAAAGGTTATCTAGTATGAACTAGTTTTCAAAATGATCTTCGTACAAGTTTACAATATCCTTTCCATGTAGGGCACAATCCTCCTCCCTGAAGCCTTTCTAATATTCTTTAATTTCAATCAGGATCTTCATGAGGGATTCCTTGGAATATAGTTCCATGTTACCTTCAAATAAAGCTAGAAATGTCCTCTTATATAGCACCTCACATTTGTCTTTGAAGCCTTGTATTTCCTTCACTGATGCCTCTGCTTTCTTCTTGACCAATATCACTAGTTTTTGTTTTGTTTTCATTTGATTATCCCTTGCTACCCACTTGGATCTGTCAATGTTTTCCTTCAAAACATCCTCCTTAGGCATACAATTAAGAGAATATATTATCACTCCGACATTGGTGGAGGAGTCACCAATATTGTCTCAATAGCATTCATTTCTCTATGGGCCCTTTTGAAAATTTATATTTTTTCTTGGATCAGCTCCATATAATCCCATTGTTTGTCCTTTTTCTTCATTATCCTTTCCCATATGATTCTTTTTGAAGTCTTGAAAGATGATTTTTTGGGGTGTTTTCTCCTCAAAACCTCCAAATCTACTTCAATATTCTCACCATGCTCTTGCACTTGGTGGAGCTCCATCTTGGTACTTTCTAAATATTCTTAAATTTTGTTTAGTTCTTGCTCTTGACTTAAGAGTAGAACTTGAAATGTCTTGACATCCTCAGACATTGCTAATGATTCCACTTTCCTGACTAAAACATGATGGGTTTGGTGGGACTAAGAAGTCTCACCATCCTTTCCTTCATCCCTTGGACCTGTGCCTCCAGTAGCACAACTTGGTCTTTGTATTATTTACTTTCATTAATGCATCATGGAGCTTCTAATTAAGCTCCTAGTTCTCCTTCTCCGCCTTTTCTAACTCATATGTTTGCATGGGTTGTTCATCTAGGATTTTGATCTGCTTTTTCATGGATTTTATCTCCCTGTCGTTATCCTCCAACATGGTTTTGTATTGCTTAAATTCACTAGAAAATGTAGCCAGGTGGGTGACTTTGTCCTCTAGAGTTTTTATCTTCATCTTTCTGGATCTACATACCATCCTTTCATATTTCAACTGTGTGCTAGCCTTGTTGTACAACTCATGCAACTTCCTAGCCATAGAATTAGTCTTGCGCATCTATTTATGCACCATATGAGTCACTTGCATATTCAGCTCCATGATATTTGTATATGGAATATGATCTACTAGCAGGGACAATTAATGAAATTCATAATATGGCATGGATATTTTTTCTCGACATT
This sequence comes from Pinus taeda, assembly GCA_000404065.3. Taxonomy (NCBI): domain Eukaryota; kingdom Viridiplantae; phylum Streptophyta; class Pinopsida; order Pinales; family Pinaceae; genus Pinus; species Pinus taeda. Next base: position 88,878 of record APFE030977885.1, on the reverse strand, counting down.
GGACTGTAACACCACCAAATTGAAAATTCCATTTTCATAGTCTAATGCACTTTTGACTTGCATAGGGGGGAGTGGTTGATTCTATGCTATTGTTATGTCTATTTTTCTTTCTTTAGATGCTTACTTCTATCTCCAGAAATTGTTCCACCACTGAAACTTTTCCAAGCTTGGAAACCTTGCCTAACTTCATCGCTTTGGATGTTGACATAGCAAAAGGCACATGTTCCATAGTAAAAGCATGCTTTGATGAATTTTCCAGCTAAATGTTACTTAACACTAGTGCTTGTGATTCTATCTAATCATCGTCGTCGTCTCCTCTCACTTCTTATACTATGGTTTTCTTGGAGCTAGGCTCCTCCCCTTAGTCAACATCCATCGGTTCTAAAGGGACCTTTTTTCCCTAAGAGGTGGGAAGTGCTTGACTCAACTAGACGCAAAATTGTTTTGACTTCTTCCCAAGTCGACTTATTGACACAATATTCTACTATGGGATTTGGGCCATGCTTATGATTCTCATTGTCTTTAACCTTTCTCATATTATAAATGATATTATAAGGGTCGTACTTCCATACTCCTACTTGTGGGAAATCAAAACTCTATAAAATATTCTCCACAAGATCTAAGGCATTTCTTGAATGACCAAAAATGGGCCTACCTCATGAGGGAGGTGAAAACTTATTATTTCCTTCTTGGAATTAAAATTCACATTGTTGTTGTTGAACCTTTTCCTAATGTACTCCAATGAAAATATGTGAGGATTCGAGAATGTTGATAACTAGTAAGGTTTTCCTTCAAATCTAGATAGTCTAATGATTGTGTACTCCTAGAAAAGGTACCAATCACCTACTCTAGTGTCTGGGTGAACTGTAAGTTCTCCTTGAGGAACTGAGGAAATTTAGGTAAAGGTTGACCATATAGAAGGGTATAGACAACTGACATAAAAGAAGACAAATATTTGATGAAACCCTAGTTGTCTTCTATTTCTAATCATGGGCAACCAGTCATAGACATGTAATAGGGCATTATTTTCATCCACCATATTGGGATTTGGGTTTTCAAGGTGAGAATATTGTTGGTGGATAAATAAGTGGACCAAGTAATGTTAGTAGTGAAAAGAGCTCCCTCCTCCAAATTCTATCATTTGGGAATGGATCTCATCGGACAAAAATTATGGAAAATAAAATTTTGTACAGACCTTGGTGATCGGGTGACACAAGGAGACTAAGAGACCTAAAATTGTTTCAGTTATGTAAACATCGATACTGAGGCCGGGGACTTGAGAAACCATAGAAAAATATAACTTGGGAATAGAATCAAAGGTTGTGATGGGTTAAGGAAGAGGACCAGAAAGGGAAACTACTCCCTCTTTGACATACCCACGGACCATTTTTTGCTTTACTTCTGGAAAAATACATTCCAATTCTCCTCAAGGATCTCTTTATCTAGATTTTGCGTATATGTTCTATCTAGGAATGAAATCATGTTTGCAATTTCTTTTGGTGTTGTTTTGATTACTTCCTTTCCTCCTTGAGACAAGACAATAACCCTTTGATCTAGAAAGTACTTGTTGACACACCAGGATACCATCTCTGAAAAGTGATACACCTATGAGACCACTGTAGGACCAAGTCAGATGCAGCTAAATTGTTGTGGTCCCCTATGATATCAATGGTATTTTGTACCAAATAAATAACTTTCCTCATATCATAGGTAGTTATTAGTGGGTCCCAGAAATTGGCATTACCATCATACAAGTCAAGGTCTTTTTTCTTCTCAAACATCGAGACATTAGTAGAGCTTGGGGCAGATGAGGTAGCGATTGAGGAAATAGGACTTTATGACAAGGAAACTAGTTGAATGAGGTAAAGTGGAGAAAAGGAAAAAAGTGAGATTCACAGAATGAATAATGGCTAAGGGAGGTTGGCTAGTGAGGTGGATGGAAATTTATATAAAATTTATGAATTTGAGATTGGTTAATGCACACAGAGGTAAAATTAATGGATTTTAAGAAAATTGAATTTGACATGAATTTAGCTCATGAAAGAACTTATAATAATTAATTGGGTAAATTGAGGATTTTTTGTTAAAAAGAAGTTGTTTTTAAGGTGGAACGCGCACTTTTCATGAGAAAATCTAGGGCTTGCTTTGAGCGCTTGAATTTGCTAGATTTCACTTGAGCACAAGTCTTAATCAGTAGATTCTGAGAATATAAGGTGAATTTCTAGTATGAATTTGTAAGTTTGAACTTTCATGGTGTGGGGATGAGCAAATTTTGTTTACAGGTCTGCAAGTTGAGCTGGAGGCTAAATAAGACGCAATAATGACAAAATGGGCCTTGGGTCCTTTTTTACAAAAAACAATGGGCTTGACATGTGCAAGGCCTTATCAGCCATGAAATTTGGCTTACATCATGTTAACATCATGATGATGCCAGCATGACATGGGGCCATGCCATGTGTCGGTGTTGACACAACAAGAGGCTAATGTGTGGAAGGCTCATGTGGTGGGTAGGGTGACAACTCTATTTGTGCAAGACTCACACATGGAAAGTCACATGGCGCCCCATTCATCACTTCCAAAGTCACAGTGGAAAGTTTTGAAATAGATCAGGGGGCACGGGAGGGGGCCACGTGGCCCCCTCTGCACCCCTCGATTAAGTTAAATGTTGTGCAATTTCACAGTGAGGGGTATTGTCAACTGTTGGATCATCACCCATGTAGACCGTCTGATATACATGTTATGTTACTTCCTTGCGTTGGAACTCTGACACATGTTCTTATGGCATCTTTTCCCAAAACTGTTATTGTAGTGGCTCTATGTCAATGCCTATTCGCCTGTACCCACACACCGACACTGTCAGGCAGGGATTTTTTCCTTTATAATTATTTGTCTTGTGCTTTGAAAGAAATAAAGAAATTATTTTAACATCCACGAGGCTAAATATAGCCTATGGGATAGATTGCTTCTTCATCTACTTGATGTATTTAGCCCTTTTCCTGTGAAGCTTCAAAATAAATGCTGCCATCTTCTCAAAAAACCACTCGCTAAATAGATTATCCGAAGAGCTAGTTGCCAACATATTTGCATAATTTTCCCTGTTGTCTTTGAAGGCCTCACATTCTAAAATGAAACGTTTTTTTGTTTCCACTTTTCCGAAAGAACAAAAAATGCATACTCTTTCCTCCCACACTTCTTTTGGCCTTTTCCAGCGCCCTGTTTCACAACGAAGTTGATGAGAATTAGTCCTTAACTAAGCAATAAGAATTTTAGCTCTCCAAGAGATATTGGCCTCTATGTATGCTTTTGGTTGATGACTATGAGTGGGATTAAACACTTCAATATGGTACATTTTCTTTCTTCCTATCTCTTTATCCCAAGTACGCTTGTGGAACTTTTCCATAACAAAAGGGACACGCGTTCAAGAAAATACCCCATTTACTAAACCACTTGATATTTTGTTGCATCCAAGTATTTTTTCTATTGCACAATCTGTCATTAAAGACAACCTTAGGCCATCTACCCTCTTACATTTGCTCAATTTTCTTAAAATACCTTATGACTCACACCATAGAAATTGCTTCAATAGGAACAGTCCCTATTTCACTTAACAAGATAGCATAAGGAACTGCACTTTTAATCTTGGATTTGTTTGTAATCAAACACTTCTGATTTTTCTCAATTTGTCTCCACTGCATGCCGGATGTACTGCTGGCCCATAGTTCACAACCATAGAGAATCATCGGAATCACTAGAAGTCCAAAAAGATTTTGATTGGTTTTCCAATCCCATAACTCTGCCTCTCTACACCTATTTTGAAAAACATAAAATGCTTTGCACCCCCACAAAGTTCTTTTCTTTCTATAACCATTCCAACTTAGATTTTTGTTGAAGTCAATTCCAAGATATTTGTAATCTGCAACTTCTTCGAGAATGTTGCCTTCAAATTAGAACTTATGTCGGTTATGTTTTCTTTTCTTAGAGAAAACCACTACTTTCGTTTCTTTGATATTGACTTGCATCCCCACACTTTTACAACCATCTCAAAGAATTTATTAAAGTTTGTTTTTGGTTCTTTGGCTCCTTCAAGACACCTTCTGGCTTTGAGACCTTGAGGATAATTTTTCCATCTTGTTCTACCCATTTTTCATTACTTTACATTTTCCCACCCTTAATTCATTAGGACTGTCCCCTAGTGTACCATCTTACTACTACTCATTTTTTATCACTTTACATTTTCCCACCATTATTTCATTAGAACCAACCCCTAGTATGCTACTCTTTGTTATTTATGGATGAAAACACAATTTTATCTACTATGAGTAGCACAGTGATCTAAAGTGTCTATTTTATCATTCTTACTCTCGATTCCTTGAAAGTCCAATGTTATTTATGGATAAAAACACAACTTTCTCTACCATGAGTAACACGTTGATTTGTAGTGTCCATCTTATCATGCTTCCTCTCGATCCTTTGAAAGTCCAATGTTTTCCCTACAAATTCCAATATGTAACATTTCCACATAGGTACAAACACCTAGGATCTAGCACTAGTCGCTTCATCGAATACTTAAGGTTTCATCCAGCCTCTTGGCTAATGTCTTTTACTTTCAATGAAATAATTTCTTTTAACATTGATGTATTTAGTAGTAACTAGTATTTGAATTTTGATATACCTAATCTTTTGTTAGTTGTCAATAATTATAGTTTCTCTCATCATAAAATGCAGCACGATTCAATCTAAACAGTGATCTCTAGTTTTATAAGATATTTCTTAAGACAGAAAAAATATTAATTAACTAAAAACATCATTTTCTGACTTAGTTACTGGAGAACCCACAGTAAAAACCATTTTTTGTCAACGTTTAAAATCCCAATAGGGATCCATCATCAGGACTTCTTGAATGTTGATAGTAGAAGAGCTTAACTGAGAGATTTAAATAGTTATGAGGTGAGTTGATTTAAGGATGAGATGAAAATCATTTTTTGACTTAGTTACCGGAGAACCCACAGTAAAAACCATTTTTTTGTCAACGTTTAAAATCCCAATAGGGATCCATCATCAGGACTTCTTGAATGTTAATAGTAGAAGAGCTTAACTCAGAGATTTAAATAGTTATGAGGTGAGTTGATTTAAGGATGAGATGAAGATCAGCTTGTTTAATAATATTTGATTATTATCCCTTATTTTAAAATTTTTATTGTAATTTTGAATATTTTTGAGATAATTATTTGAAGAATTAATTTATTTAATTTTGAGCATTAGAATTATTATATTAAATCCCAATTATTAATAGATATTAAGCCATACGCTTAATCCTTAATTATATCAAATACTAGCCTTAATCTTCTTATAATTAAAATTTAATATTGTATTAATCAATAATTCTTAATAATTTAATTATAAATCAATGGTAATATTATTATAAATATTTACTATAAATGTTTTAATTTTATTAATAATTTATTAATAATAGATCTTGTTATAAAGTACTAGTTTACTTATAAATAAAATTATTTTAAATTAATAATATGCCTAATTATTATTATAAATAATTATTTAGATTATAAAATATTCAATGTTTAGATAATATTAGAAAATTATAATGAATCTCAATGATTAAGATAATATTACAAAATCTTTGATGCGCTTTTTTTAAGGGAGCTCTTCAAATTTATTTAGTTTTTAATTTATTTTCCAGGATTTGAAAAACTTTTTATTGTTCTTAAAAACATTATTAATAAAAAAGTGAAATTATGAATAACTTTATGAGATTTTGTACTTTAATTATTGAGCCATGAATGTCTAATCATTATATTATCAAGTCAAGGATGTTTAATCGTTATTTAATTAAAAAAGTATTTTTCTTCTTTCGGTAAAAGTGAGATTAAGACTTTGTACTCTACCTATCGAGCCATGATTGTTTAATTGTTATTGTTATTATTATTATGTGAGATTAAGATTTGTAATGGTATATTTTATTGTTTAAATATTTAAAAGAAAATACAAATGTGTAATTTTCTTGTTTAAGAAATTTTGATCAAATATTTGAGATAGAATGAATTTAAGGGGTATTAAAAAGTGAAATTAGGTTGGTTTTGTTTATTTTTGCTATTTTATAATTAAATTTGTTTTATTTTATTATCATTTATAAATGGAGTTAGACCATTATATTATTAAATGTAATATGGTCGTAAATATTTAATATATTATTACATTAAGATTATTTTTTTAAACTAGAGGTTCGTTATGATTAATTTTATTTTAGTTAAGTTATGTAGAATTATTTTGGAAAAGAGAATTGGGATATGGTTAAAATACCATGAAAAAAGGAATTAAATTTCAAGTTAGGTTTAGGAGACATTATTTAATTATAGTTGAATTGTTACTATTATGATAAGTGTAGAGGAGTGTCACAATAATAAAATTGATTTCTTATGTTGTTTTGTTGGTTTTTGAAAATTTTTGACACCACTCCTGGTAAAACCTTTGGAATATGTTGGAAGAGATAAAGGATATTTTTAAGTTGAAGGATATTGTGACAAGTTTGTATGAGAATGTTATTTCCAAGATTAGGACCATCGAGGGCCAGTCAGATGAAATTAACCACAATATCATAGTCAAGCAACAATGTCCCTTGTCCCCTACCCTTTTTGGCATGTAAATTAATAAGTTAGAAGAGTGTTTAGAGGAAGCACATTCTGTTTGCCCAAATCTCACAAGTATAGTCAATATTTTTATTTATGCTAATGATATTGTTCTTTTTTGCAAGGAGTCCTTACAATATTGGGAAAAAACTATGAATCATCCAATTTTTCTATTCTATGATGGGTATGATAATTAATACTAACAGAAAAAGGTGATGATAGTTAAATCGCAAAATATCACATATGATACTTTTTATATGACAACAACAACTTGGAGGAAGTTCCTCCCTACAACTGCCTCAAAATAGATATCCATCACAAGCTCAAGTAGAATTATAACATTGAGAAAACAATTAATGGAGGGTGGAAAGATTATTATGGACTTGAAAACAATTGTAAATCAATTGATCTTTTACTATAAAATGTCAAAGATAAATATTATTTAAGACTCTCATTACTTTTATTGTTTTATATGGATGTGAAATTAGGGGATGCAGTATATCCAAAGACTCATTGAGAAAGATAGAATAAATCCAAAAACAATTGCACAGAGGCAAGTGTTGGGTATTTGTTATATTCTTTGCATGACAATTTCCATGCATTATACATTGCATCATGCGCAACGAGGGGTTAACAGGGGAGAAAAATACCCCTACATGGGGGCTTAGGGAACTTCCCCCAAAAAATAATCTTTGGGTAGTTTTTTGAATCGATTTTTGGCAATTTTCCATACATGGTTTTCTCCTTTCATAGTTTTCTAGCAAATGATAGGTTTTTCCATGGTTTTGTAGTTTCAATTAAGAAACTATAGTTTTATCATAATCCATGGTAATTGGATTGACGGTTTATGAATTCCATGGGATATAAATGTTTTATTGTAATATTTTTTTTGTAAGTCAATGTTCTATTCATATAGGAAAAAATGAGTACATTCGGTGGTTCAGAAAATAGGTGGTCTCACCCTGACTTGGTTTGTTGACCAAAATTTGCACCAGATGACAAAAATACAAAAGGGAAACTAGGGATATTGTCCATAAATTGTAGGGCCAAAGACACCAAAACACAAATAAAACATAAAAAAACACCAAAGAGCATACTAGTCATCCGACGTTATGGAGGCAGGGTTGTCGGGGGTTGTTCCTAGAGGAGGTGGAGGATAGAAGTCACACTGAACATGCCCTTCAAAGTGCACTAGCCAATTCTCTAACTTTTCTACTTTCCTGTTAATTGATTTTGGACTCGCCAAACCACCACCAGTCTCTCCCATACTTGGAACTAAAAATAGCGCATTTAGTCCAACGTTTCCATCTACTCTACATGCTCCTCATGATGGACTCTCTCAGTTGTGTCCACTCTTTGCATCAGGCTATTGATAAGTGCTTGACAGTTCTCCTAGTAGCAATGTTGGATACCCTTCCCTCTTTCGCTTTAGCTCGACCAGACCCATGACTCCCCTTGCCACCCCAGGTTCCTCCACCCCTACTGATACCTCATTTACCTCCTCCACGACCTCTACATGTTCCCACATGCTCCCACACTAGCTAGTTGCACTCATCCAAGGGTCTTGCCACCCCGTGGGGATCCCCATGGCAATTGTCGAATTTGCCACACACACAGGGCCAAGGGTGGCTGGGGAGGGGGAACGCCCATGCGGTGTAGGGGGTTTCATAATTCGCAGAGATGGTGAGCTGCTATGTTCAAAATCCATAGGCTAGAACCCCAACAAAAGAAACTAAACACCACCATCAGAGGAATCAAATGCCACCACCCACCACACGAGAGAAACAAAACACTGCCACCCACTACCTGAAAAATACCACCACCACCAGAGAAACCAAGTACCACTTCCCACCACACCAACACAAAAAAATGAAAGAAAGACAAAGAAAAAGTAGTCGGTGTCTAACTGTAGCTTCCCCTAGGGCAGTGACCCACCTCTGAATTCTCCTCGCAGAGACCACCCACCAATCTGCCAAACATCGTCGCACCCACGCTGGAGGTCACGAAATTGGAAATTGAAACTAATTTTCTGCCACCACCCATGGAGTTTCTGGTTCCATATTCCACTTCTAGCCCGAGCAAACAGGCTTACCATAAGCCAAGAGGAAATGGAATGGATGAGGTCTTGTTCAGTTAGCTTCCCATCCTTACACACATAGACAATAACAAAGATTCTTTGTAACATTGTCCAGGTTGACACACTGCTCCAATAAATGCCCAGGACGAGTACACACAGATAACTCCTACCAAATAACCTCCTACGATTCTTTCATTTTCTCCTCGGAGGCCATAACGAGGTCCAGCACCAGACCGGAGCGTGGATACGAATGTTGGGCTCCCTCATCTTCCCACACCTTAACCATTTTCCACCCCTAAACTCCAATGTGATTTTAATAATCGCACAAGTTTCCAACCTGCTAAGATTACTCCTCCCATTACATGCACTTAGTGAAGGGACCGGAAGGACTATCCCTCACCCACATTCCACCTGTATTCACACATGAGGCTCCTCCTCCACATGTTACAAGGACCTCACCCCCATCGGGGAAGAGTCGACCTCCTCCACAATTCTTCGTGGGACAACTGGGAAATTGTTTTAGGAGGAGGGGGGCCAGTCTTGGGCATTTTCTGTCCTTGAAGCTCACTACCACAATTCACTAGCTTGTCTACCACTTTATTTCCTTCATGATCGACGTGTTCGTTTATCACGTAATCAAAGGAGGATAGTATGGAGAGTAAGTGTTCCCCTATCAAGTCCAAAAGCCAACTCTTTATGACCTTTGACGAAGGAGAATCGTTAATAAGATGTTGGAACATGGATATAGTGATCTGATAGTCTCTAGTTACTTGTAGCTTCATGATGCCCATATCCGTTGATGTCTGCAAACCTCTCTCCAAAGCTAGGTATTCAGCCATGTTGTTGGTGGTGTGGCCACAAGATGTAACATAGAATCTGAGGGCCTGCCCTTTGTCATTCTGAAGGATTCCCCTGAAGCCTACTAGGCCAGGGTTCCCCTTTGAGGCCCCATCAAAATTGAGTTTAACAAAGCCCTGTGGTGGACAAGTGAATGCATCTAAGGAGAAACATTGAGGCGCAGGTCAATGGGTGGGGCATTAAGAAGGGAGCTCCCTTGGGATATCTATCACAAGTAGAATAGCGTGCTCCCGCCCTTTCGCCTTCCAATCCTCCTCCAACCATGGCAAAATCGATACAGATTCCTTAAGATTGTGCAGAACAGTGTGTCAAGCGTTAATGGGGTGGAACTCTTCTGAGTGGAAGACTACCCTATTTTTTCCTTTCCATATGTTTCATAAGATGTATCCTTAAGACAAGCACCATGCTCGATTAAAAATTGGATTGTTGAATAGGGTCCATCTGCACATGTCTAGAGATTCTCGAACGCTATTAACAAACCTGTTAGTGACTCCAAAGACCTCTAAGTGACATCTCCAAAATTCCAATGTCTTTAGGAATAAATTTTGAAGGTCGTCAATTGTTTCCTCCTCCTTCCAACATAAAGGACAGCAAGATAGACTAAGAAATCCCTTCTTTTGTATTTTATCCCACACGAGAAGTTTACCTTGTCTGATCATCCATAAGAAGAAGGATAATTTTGGCCAAAGTTGAGAGTACCAAATCATTTTCCATAGAGGGTCTGGCTTTAGGTCTCTCGCAGAAGATTTCAATGAGTACGCCTCTTTAAGGGTGAACATGCCTTGTTGACGATATCCCCAGTGTAATCTATCAGCTTCTCTATTATTCATAATTGGCCGCTAGCAAAGAATCATAAGGAGGGCCTCCCAATTCAGAGGGGGGTCATGAGGAAGCCAATTTTTGGGAGATTTCTACTTTCTCCACTTTGAGCCCGGCAAAGGGTCACTCTAGAAATCTTGGACATAAGTTGTACTAGTCTGGGAGATGAATGCCTGGAGACTGCAAACTATGGATTTGATGTAATATGGGATATTGCATCCATCGGTCAGTCCAGAATTTAACTTTTCTTCCACCCGAACTTCCCAGAAACCATGTATCTGAATGAAGTCTTTTTGTGACTTAGCTCTATTCCAAATCAAGGAACCCAAGGGGAGGTCCTGGTAGTGGTGAAGGGGATTTTTCAAACCCTCAACCCCATATTTGGTTGCCCAGATGTTCTTCCATAGCTCTTACCTGCCTTGGATACAGTGCCACCACACCTTTGCACTGAAGGTCATAGATAATACCTCGGGATATTCTATCCCAAGGCCACCATGGGTATTTGGTTTACATAGCTTCTCCTAGGCCACCAGGGCCCATTTGCGGTCAATCTGAGCCCTCAACCATAGAAATCGATGGAACCTTGCTGTCATTTCTTTATAGATGCTACTAGGGGTCAGGAGTGTCAGTAGTTGGTATAAGGGGATCACCAGAAGGAATTCTTTTAATAACACCATCTTCTTGTTGAATTCAGAGACCAAAAGGTCCAACTCAATTTTTTTTTGTCTATGCGGGAGATAACTTCCTTCCAAATAGAGGTCTTGAGAGAGTTAGGCACTAGGGGGGCTCCAAGATAGGTGCTAGGAAGTTTCCCTATTCTGAAGCCCAGTGTTCTGGCAAGGTGAGCTTAAACTCTGGGGTGAGTGTTGAAGAAGAAGATGTATGATTTCTCACTGTTTATTAAATTGCCTGAGGCCATTTGGAACATGTCCAAAATTTCCCCAACTGCTTAGCCTCTTTCAATGTTGGCTTCCCAAATTTTCATCTAAAAACTGTCGATGGGTTACCAGAGGGATTATTTGAGAGATGTGGATGCCCGAAAGGGCTCAAGAATCTGTCACTGCCTTAATAAGATGAACCAACCCTTATGTTATGATAATGAATAAGAAAGGGGAGATAGGGTCACCCTATCTGAGACCTCTTGATCCTAGAAAGGGGCAAGACGGGGCTCCATTCAGAAGCATGGAGTAGAACGGAGTTGATATATGGGATTTGACCCACCCAATCCATATTGGGGAGAAACCAAAGGCAGCCAAAAATGACAATAAAAAATCCCAATTTAAACGATCATAGGCTTTAGAGAGATCTAGTTTGATAATCATACCTAGTGTTTGGGAACAAGATAAGGTGTGAACCATCTCATGCATAGCCATAATTCCATCCACAATCTATTGATCTTCCACAAAACCATATGTTTCGGGCCAATGATAACCTGGAGTAAGGGTTTAAGCCTTCACACCAGGATTCTGGAGAGGCTCTTGTAAATTACATTGCATAGAGTTATTGGCTTGAACCTGATGGGTTCCAGAGCAATTCCCTTTTTTGGGATGAGTGTGAGGAATGTTACATTCATCCCTAACCATAGCCATTGGGACTAGCGAGAGTATTTAACAAGCTCCAAGATCTCCGCTCTGATAAATTTCAATCCTGCCTTGAATAACTTAGAGGTAAAGCCATCGGTCCCAGGGGTTTTGTTGGACGAGAGAGCCCAGACCACCTCCTCTACTTCAATAAGAGAGACTACCCTCATGAGGGCCTAATTTTAATCTTCACTAATTAGGCACAGGATATGTTGTTGCATTTTTTAGGTAGCCTCCCTCCTTTCCACTTCTGGTTTAGAGAATAAGGATTGAAATTGGTCGATCAGGGATTCAGAGATTTCCTCATGATGCACTAGTCACTAACCATCAAGGTTATTTAGATAGAAGATGTGGTTATGGTGTCAGTGTTGTAGCATAGTCCAATGGAATAATTTCATATTTCGCTCCCCCACCTTGAGCGATTGAACTCTAGATTTTTGTTTCCACAAAATTTCCTCTTGCTTCCTACTCTACTCTAATTCCATTAAGAGATGCCCCCTATGGGCTATATGAGCCTCTGTGCGCCCATATAAAATGACTTGTTGTTGAAGAGATCTTGTTTCTTCCTCAAGGCGACACTTCTCACGATGAATGTTTCCAACCTTAGATTTGTTCCATTCTTTGAGTCTTCCCTTAAGTTCTTTAACCTTGAGTTGGAAGGTTTCCATCATGTTTCGTCCTTTGACCCTCGAAGTCTACCACTATTCTTCCATTTTGGGCAATACTCTAGGTTCTCCAGCCAGAAGAATTCAAAGCGGAATGACCTATTTCGAGGGGCCATGCGCAGATCTTTCTCTAGGCAGATCATCTAGTGGTCCGACCTCATGCACGGGAGGATCTATGCCTAGAAAAACAAATCCTGCAACAAAATATTTTCAAAGAGAAGAAAGAAATCCAACTTTGAGGCTATTTGGAATGTACCACCTCACCGATTGTTCCAAGTAAATATTTTTTTTTTTGAACTCCAAGTCTTCCAACCCCAACTCTTGGATGGTTTTCTAGAAGGCCACAAATATTTGATCTAATATTCTATGGACTCCTTTTTTCTCCTTGACCTTCATTATGATATTAAAGTCCCTAGCCACAATCTATTTCGTTTCCCCCACCATCTCCTTGAGGTTCCTCAACCCCTTAAGGAAGTTGGATTTTTTGTCGAGCATAATGGTTCTGTAGACCCTTGTTAACCAGAATTCTCCATTGATCCAAGGCATTTGAATAGGCCTGAGAGAGAGTGAGGGTTGGCCAACCAATTGCTAAATGAAATAGATCTGGGTTCCCAGAGGATGCCCACACCCCCCGCACTTTCTCTTGAATCCAAAGCCATGCTATCCATGAGAAGCCAACTCTTGTTGGCAATATCTTGTAGTATTTCCTTAGTCACTTTTGTTTCCTGTAGAAAAATTATATTAGGCTTCTCTTTCTGAATTATATCCTTGAGGTACCACAATTTCCCTTTCGAATTGAGGCCCTAAATGTTCCATGAGATCAACTTCATTGAGAGGGGGGGGTAGATATCTTTGGTAGTACTATGTCAAGACATTTTCTTGCCCTAAGTTTACCAAGATTTCCCTTGCTTCTCAAATCACCTCCCACGTTGGTCTTCTTCCCCACTTCCTGGACCCTGAGTTGAGATTGGAACACTATAAGGGGTGGTCTTCATCCCATGGTAGTAACGCCAGTTGGTTGTCAGGTTTTGTCGCAGCTTAGTGTTTCTCCCAGTCTTTGAAAATTTGATGGAACTAGTCCAGCTGATCTTGTGGTATTATCATCGTACCATCCTTCGCCCAACTACAGAGGTAGGCTACCATGACTCTTTCATCTGAATTTAGTTGTTCCAACTTCACATCCTGCTCCAATGCTTGACGAACATGTGCAAGGACTTGGAGGATTTCCTTGCTATTCGATTGGTTTTTTGGGGACTTTCATTTGCTCAGTTACTTGCTCTTCACAACTTATAGGCCCTATTCCACTTCCATTGTTTCTTAGGCTTGGGGGGTTGTCCCTAGAATCTATAGTTGTTCTAGCTCCGACGACACTGTCAACTCTGGAAGGATGGAAAAGTGATTACCTTGAGAGTTTTAAGGTGGAGGCTTTGAGCTCGAAGCTATGCGGCCTGCGGCCATGATTGAGAGTTCAATCATGTGACTGGTAGATGCATTCATGTACTTCGTCGGCCCTAACCCGAGGGGGGGGTTCGAAGGGGGGCGTCAACGCTATACCTATTGGAATCCGTTTGGGGCAGGGTTTGAGGTAGTGGCCTAGGCTTGTTGTGGTCACTCACGATATAGATGATTCTATTCATGAAATAATTGAAATTTGAACAGCACATGTTCGTAGTCCAACGGTTGGGACCAGGTCTCATCCTTATATTCAATTTCTACAAATTTCGAGAGAGGCTGAGAGATGTTCATGTATACATAGATGTGGGTGTATTACGAGAATATTTTTCGGCACATGATCTCAAAGACCTGCACAAAGTTGCCTATGGAATTTTCTATGAGTTCCAAAATGTTCAGCTCCCAGACGTCCTCCGGGAGAGAGTATAGGCAGACCCAGATGGAGGCGACGAGTAATTGTTCCTTATTTGGGTTATAGCAGGGTTCCCAATGTCTCATGAATAGGCATGTGTTGTTCATGAAATAAGGGAAATTATCCAAGATTATTTTCATGTCCTCCAAATCTTCGAATATTACGTGAAGAATCCCTTAGCCCTTAGGCAAAGGTCGAAGGGAGCTTTGGGTTTCCATTTTAACTGGATCCAACAGAGGATGTCAACTTCCCATGGCCAAATACCCATAAACTTGCATATGATTGCATGGTCCTCCATGAACTAGTGAGATTGTTCTAGGCGATTATTGGGAATGACCACCTTGGGATTCTTATTATCTTTTGGCGAGCAGTGGCCCTTCATTCGCACCTACCATTTCACCCCTAGCGTTAGCGTCTCTTCCTGCATACCTTTTATCGATCTAGAGGAAAGCGTAGGAGTCAGCGATGGCCTAGCAGCTCCAGTAAGAATCAACTTGAAGGAGGGGGAAGATCCCCTTACCCTCGAATGCCCCATCCATGGAGCACTCAGCTTGGCACGTGTCAGTTACGACAATGCCTACAACAGAGGCGTGGCGAGGAGGATGGTTCAATAAGGATCACGGTTTCGCTGGAAACCCTAGATCGATGTTACTTTAGTTCTCCTAAGCGAGAGATGGATTACCTAATTTCAATTGTTTTATTGTAATATTTTAAAGATAAATATATTGAAAATTAATGTTGGTTTTCCTGGTTTTAGGTTTCCAAGATAAAATTTGTATTAATGTGTGTTTTCCATTACATTTTTTTAATTAAGAATTTGTTTGTAGCAATTAATTGTATAGGGTTAAAACCTAGATTTGAATTCAGAGTAATTTGAATGCAATGGGATACATTTATAGATAAGGGGTTTGGCTCAGGATTGTGATAGACATTTTTATAATGGGAACTTTGTGGAAGCAATTCTTGTGCTGAAAGGAACTTTGCATTTAGTTCAAATATAGAGATCAAGAAATTGAATAGGTAGAGTTTTGAGCTATGCAAGCTCGAAATGGAATATTTTTTCATGGACAGAGATAAATGGATCATTGTGGATCCAAGTTCTACAATAATTGGGATGTTAATAGAAGACTAGACCAAGCTAGAACAAAAGGAAGAGAGCACAATACAATTATGTCTCTCAGATTTAGTATTGCTTAATTTTTCAGAGGAAGTTATGGAAAAATATATGCGGAACAAGTTAGGTGCTTTATATCTGTCTAATTCTTTAGTGAACAAATTGCTCCTACAAAAAAAATTGTATAACCTAGGGATGAAGGATGGAAACTCGGTGATAGAGAATTTGAACACTTTGAATATTATGGTAAGTTAGCTATAATCTATTGATATTAATATTTTAGATGAAGATACATGTATACATTTGTTGGGTTCCTTGCCAAACTCATGGGATATTCTGGTTGTTGCCATAGGTAGTAATGCAACTACTTTAAGTTTTGATGAAATAGTATCATCCTTGTCATCAAAGCAAATCAGACAAAAAATTACAGAAATTAAAAACACATATTCCTTTTTTATAAGAGTACACTCCCTCTTTTTTCTTTTTTCTTTTTTCATTTTCCTTTTTTAGTTTTTGCTTTTTCTTTTTTATTTTTTATTTTTTCTTTCTTATGCTATGGTTCATGGACACCTTCGGTCATCGGGTGGTACTACGTACACGGGGAAATCTAGGGCTGATGCCCCTCGACTTATAACAAGACCTGACCCCAAGAGCTTTTGGGAATTGACCCTGTGACCTCCCAAAAGGTGAGGCCCCAACTTGACCAATTGAGCTAACTCTTGGGGCTATAAGAGTACACTCCTAGATAGAAATAAAAATAATTACTCAAGTGGGAGATTTAAATCTAGATGAAGATCTAAATCTTGAGAAAAATTCGTAAAGGTATGTTGTAGATGCAAAAACAAGAGCATTACAAGAAAGACTATAAATCCAAAATTACTAAGAAAGGGAAGGGGTATGAAGATGATCCTTTTGTACAGGTAAAAACCTCCTCAGATGAAGGAGGGGATATGTACTTGGATTCTTCAAGTACACGTATAGATCATGAGGCATGGCTAGTTGACTCAAGTGCATCCTTTCATATGACTCCTCGTAGGGAGTGGTTTGAAAGTATGAAAGATATGGTGGTGGTGATTTTTTCCTAGGATATGAATCTAAATATAAAATCATAGGACAAGGAAACTTCAAGTCGAAGCTCATAGGTGGAATGATTAGAACACTTCCGGGTGTTTTTCACATCCTAGGATTTCCCAGAAATTTTATTTATGTAAGCAATATGAGTGATTCAAGTGTAAAAATGGTGTTTGAAAAGGATAACTACAAGATGGTTCGAGGAGCAATGGTATTACTAAGAGGAGTTCATATTGGAACTCTATATAAGCTACTATGAAGCATTATTAGGGATGGGTGAAAGTTACATTATTCTTGAAAGTAGAGTTGAAGAATGAAAAACTCCCATGATATTTGGAGAAAAGACAAAGATGTGGCATCAAAGACATATTAGAGAGAAGGGTCTTGTAGCACTACATGGTAATGGTATTATATAAGGTATGTTTAATTTCTCTCTGGATTTTTATTTCTATGAATATTGTTTATATGGGAAGAGGAATAAGGTAAGACTCTCCTCTGGTGCTACGAGGGCAGAGTGAATATTACATTTGGTGCATAGTTATATGTTTAGACCTATGTTAGTTCCATCACTAGGAAAATATGTGTACTATGTCTCATTTATAAATGACTTCTTGAGGAATACATTGAGTTATTTACTTTAGAAGAAATATGAATTTTTTAACAAATTCAAATATTTTCTTAAGGCTCTTGATGGATTCTAAGAATTTTGTAAGTGTGATATATCAAGAAATAAAACTAATCCATACACATGATCTGATTCATACAATGAATTAAATGAAATGTAGGAAAATAAATGCAACACATAGATAGAAATATAGAAGGTATTACAATAATGTGGTGAAACCCCAAATTCTATAAATAAGTGAAATACATAATATTTTAGAGTACAGACCAGCTAGAATGGTGGTGGCTATCTCTGAATAGAAAGAGTTGGAAGCTACATGCATTCATAAATGTTCTGACAAGGGTCTGAGAGAATGAAATTTTAACATAAATCAAGAACCCTAAAGTTCCATAAACCTAACCCTAGAATATGAAATTCCAAAATGTTTTTGGGCCTTGATGTGGTTAGTTTGTACATCAAATTTTCGAGGTCATAACTTCTACATATGATCTCTATTTGGTGTGCTCAGTATCTCGTTAGAAAGGTCTAACCAAGAATTACACATTTTTACTGGGTGTTAGGCCCCTTGCCACATTAAAAAAAAAATTGTTTAGGGCTTAGCCCAAAATTTCAAGACCTGAAAAAACTATAAAAAAAAAAAATGCCAAGATGGAGAATTGTGTTTTGAGAAAGTGAAGTAGATGGCCACCAATATCCACCTTGATCAACACACCTCAGTAAAATGGAGCTGTAGAAAGGATAAACATGATGTTGATGGAGAAATCAAGGAGCATGGTCAGTGGTGTTGAGTTAGGATAGGAATTCTAGGAAGAGGTAATGGAAATTGTGTTTTATCTAGTAAATAGAACACTCTCATTAGCATTGGATGACAAGACTCCACATGAGGTATGGACTGGTAAGAAACCTTATTTTAAATATCTAACAGAATTCGTCCATGATGCTTATGTACATGTTTCAATGGAAAATAGGAGTTAGGTGGATAAAAAAGTTGAAAAGTGTATCATAATTTAGATATTAAGATGATTGAAAAGTTATAATCTTTGGAACTTGGAAACTAAGAAGGTTTTCTAGTATATATGTGGTATTTAAAGAAATCAATTTTATTTTCAACTAGGAATTTCTACAAATGGATAAACAACTAGAGAAGGTAAAGTTTGAATTGAAGGATGATGAATCAAACTCTACAAAATAACAGGAATCAGAAGAAGAAGAACCGCAGACTCTAGAAATAAGGAGATTGATTCAAGAAAGAAGGAATCCAAAAAGGTAATACTCCACTTGATTTTTGTTCAAATTTTTCTTTGTTCATTATTGATGATGATCCTAAAATTATTACAGAAGCAATGGATTCAAAGGTTGAAAATTTAGGAAAAAAATTATGGTTGAAGAAATGGCAACCTTGTACAAGAATGAGGCTTGGGATCTAGTGCAGTTTTCAGTTGGAAGAAATCCCATTGGCAGTAAATGGGTGTTTATGAAGAAATCGAATGCACAAGGTAGATTGGAGAAATACAAAGCTAAGTAGAAGAAAAAGGTTTTTAAATAATGAATCCATACAGGTGGATTATATTGAAAAGTTGGTGGAATGACCTGTTAAATAGTTTTTGAACCCAACGTTTCGAACTTCAAAGTGAGTCCATCATTAGGGGAACCCCCAATATCTTGAGAAAATTTAATGAAAAGGAGATAATGATTTATATGTATCTATATTTGAGTGAATACATTTTTGGGAAATTACTTAGTCGACTAAGTATTATTATGAATATTATATTAATTAATCTAATATGTAATAATGTATATACCTTTATTTAAATATTTAGTATTTAATCTAATATATTTTCTTATTAGCTTATGTAGGAAGCTTACCGATTATATGTAGTGGAAGATTAGTTAAAAAAAGTAGTTATTTAGTTATTATGATATGTGGTAGAGTATAAGCTTATCATATTTATTAGCTTATGTATTTTAGCATATAACCAATATTGTAATCATTTGTTATATAACATATATTTAAATATTTAGTTTTTAATCTAATGTTATTTATTAGCTTATGTAGTTTATTGATGCTTATAAGATGTAATGAGAGGAATATTTATTATCATATGTTGTGAAATTTATAATTTTAAATATTTAGTTATCATGATAAAGGTTATGCTTATCATTTTTAATTAAATGTTTTTTAATAAATAATGTAACCTATAAATATTTAAATTGTAATTAATTAAAATTAGGAAGAATTGGTTAATTTTATGATTTGAATGGTTTTATTAACAAAGGTTTCCATGTTTTTCTTATTTTTAAGACATCATCTCATTTCATGTTTTTTTTTCCTTTTTTCAATTTCTATTGCTTCCTTAATTTTCCTTTTTTAAATGATGGTCTTCTTTTATGATGAGTTTGGCTTCCTCTATACAGATGTGGTGTGAGAAAGAGAAAGCATGCTCTTCTAAGGCATATTTTGAGGCTTTGTCTCTACAAATATTGTCAGGATGTTCTCTAAGTTTGATGTTGAGGGATCTACCAGTTTCTCCTGTGTATTCTTTTCTGCAGGAGCAGGGGACAACGTATGCACCTTTTTGTAAAATAGGGTTTATAGGCTCTTTGACAGAGTCAGTTAGTTTTCTTATGGTGTTGAGGGGAGTGAAGGCTACATTGATATATGTTTTTTTTTTAATTTTTGCAATCTTATCAGTGGTACCTTTTATGTAAGGAATAGATATTTTTGGAGTGTCAGAGGGTATTTTCTTATTTTCCTTTCCTTTTAGGGTTTGGTGGATGGTTTTGTTGATGGTGTGTTTGTTGTAACCATTCTTTTCAGAGACTTTGCGGAGATGGTCAAGTTCAGGATATAGGTGTTCAGGTTCTGATATTCTGGAGGCTCCAGTAGTTAGGGTTTTTATAATACCTGATTTTTGTTTAGGATGGTGATGGGAATTTGCATATAAATATCTTTCAGTGTGTGTTTTCTTCTTGATGACTTGGAAGCCAAGCTTCCCATTTTTCTTGGTTAGAAGGATATTAAGGAAGGGGAGTTGGTTATCTTTTCTTATCTCAATAGTGAACTTTATGTGATCTGAGAGGTTGTTAATGTGGGTAAGGAAATTTTCCAACTTATCTTTCCCGTGGCTCCATTTAGCGAATACATCATCAAAAAATCTTTTCCATTCTTCAGGAGTATAAGGAAATTAGTTTAAGGCAATTTGTTCAAAGTGTTCCATGTAGATGTTGGATATTATAGGAGATAAAGGAGAGCCCATGGCTACACCAAGGGCTTTTACCTTTAAAAATGAATAAGAAGATTTCAAGCAAAAGTTAAGAATTCTATAGTTTCTTCATCAGTGATTTTTCTCATGGCATTGATGGCTTTCTCTACAGGAATCATTGTGTACAAAGATGCAATGTAAAAGCTCACTAAGAGGTCTCCATCATTTATTTCTAGGTTTTTTATCTAGTTTATGAATGAGGTGGAATCTTTATGTAAGAGGAAGTGTTTCCAAATAATGGTCGGAGTTTTTTGGCTAGGTATTTGGTAAGTAGATAGGTAGGAGAACCTTTGGTGTTTATTATAGGTCTTAGGGGGATGCCACATTTATGGTTTTTTGGAGCACCATATATTCTAGGAATGATAGAGTTGTTGGGAGTGATCTTGTTTTTTGTGAAAGTGTCAAGAGATGACTCTTTAATTTTATTAGTGAACTTATTAAGAATTTTACTGTTCGGATATTTATCAATGATTTTATAGCAGCCACTTTGGTTTAGGTGTTCTTCCATTTTTTATCGTATTTTTTCAATTCATGATTATTGTTGCATTACCCTTGTCAACTTTTAAAATGACTATGTCTTTGTTAGATCTCAGAGTATTTACAGCTCTTTTTTCTTCTTTGGTGATGTTACAGGTAGAAGGTTTGGCATTTTGCAGAATTTGGACCACGTCTTGTCTAAGTTCTTCACCTTCGATTGAGTTGAGATCTTTTATTGTGAATTCTATATTGCTTATGACATCTTCAACGGGATTTTATTAGCTGCTACGGAAAAATTAAGGCCTTTTTGCATAAGGGTTTAAGTACAGTGGTCTAATTGGATAGAGGATAAATTAACCATGTTGGCTTCTTAGGGAGGATGTTATACTTAGGTTGAGGGAATTCACTTTAGTGATATCTTTTCTCTTGTTTCCAATTTAACTTCTATTAGATATATTTTATCTGTTGTTGCTTCTTTTGATTTTGAGGTAGAACATATGGTTGTGAAAACAACATTTCTACATGGTGATATAGAAGAAGAAATCTACATACAATGACCTAAAGGTATTGTTGTGAAAGGAAATAAAGTGCTAGTATGAAAGAGGAAAAGGTCCATGTATGGGCTAAAGAAAACACCAAGAAAGTGGTATCGAAAATTTGATACTTATAAAATGGGACTTGGCTTCACAAGGAGAAAACAAGATCACTATATTTATTTCAAATTAGTTGATGATCATGTTATTTATTTGGTATTTTATGTAGATGATATGAAGTTGATTAGAAATGATAGGGAACTCATATAGAAAGTGAAGACTTAATTGTCCTCTAAATTTGACATGAAGGATATTAGCAATGCAAATTTTATTTTGGGCATGGAATTAAAATAGTTCAAGAAAACAAAAAACTATGGTTAAATTAGAGGAAGTATGTCGAGACAATATTGTAGAGATTTGATATGCAGGAATATAAATTGGTAAATGTACTTATTCATGTAGGTGAAAAGTTATCTATAAAAAAATATCCCAAGACATAAGAAGAGGAAGAGGATATGTCATGTGTTCCATATGTCAATGTGGTTGGAAGTTTGATGTATGCAATGATATATTCTAGACTAGACATTACACGTGTAGTGGAAGTGTTGTGTAGGTATATATAAAAAACTAAGGAAAGAGCATTGGACAACAGTAAAGAGGGTATTCAATTATTTTGTGGCACTATTATTTAGGGATTGTTATACTAAGGAAGTTGAGGGTTGGACAGTGTTGGAAATACATGGATTTGTTGATGGAGACTAGGCTAGAGATTTATATCATAGAAGATATAATGTGGGTATGAATTTAACCTATTTGGAGGATAAATTAGTTAGATCAGCAAGAGACAATCTATATTGGCACTCTAAACTGCAAAAGTTGAATACATGACAATAACTAATGCAAGTAAGGAATCAATATAGTTGTAGAGATTGGATTCAAGTATTGGGTTGATACAATGATATGTGAAGATAGATGGTGATAGTTAAAGTGAAATATTCCTAGTGAAGAACCCAACATATCACTCTAAGACAAAGCATATTGATGTTTAGTATCACTTTGTGAGAGATATGGTTGAAGAAAAGAAGGTATTGTTTATGAATGTGGACACTTTGAAGAATGTTGTAGGTTCATTAACAAATTCTATGAGCACTAAGAATTTCTATTGGTGTAGAGAAATAATGGGCATGATTGTCAAGGGTTATCAATCATGTACTCCTGTGACCCCATGTGTGGAAAGAAAACAAAAAGTGGGAGGATGATGGATATGTGTTATATTATTTGCATGATGGGGAAATCCCCCCTTGCTTG
The DNA here is from genome assembly GCA_000404065.3 of Pinus taeda. NCBI lineage: Eukaryota > Viridiplantae > Streptophyta > Pinopsida > Pinales > Pinaceae > Pinus > Pinus taeda. Next base: position 65,980 of record APFE030977885.1, on the reverse strand, counting down.
GGGGTTTCATGGGGGTTGGAAGGGGGTGCAGAGGTGTGGGAAGCCCTCCTCGCAGGGGTTCAAGGGCGTGAAATTTTTTGGGTGGTATTTTGTATCCATTTTCTGTAGTTTTTGACACATTTTTTTCCTTTAGTGATTTTGTGGTGCATGGTGGTCCTTTCCATGGAATTTTTATTTCCATTAAGGAACTATGATTGTATTCTAATCCATGGTAAATATAATGGAAATTTATGGATGCCTCGATATATAAATGTTGTATTGTGATGTTGTTAATATGACGCAAGAGCATCCAGCTGAGGGTACCATGACCGGGTGTTTGGTCTCAGCTAAGAAGGAGAGGTTCATCATCATTTGGTTTCATTTATGTTTTTTGATAAAAACATTGTTTAGGAACTTGTTTTTATTTCATTAATAGTTAAGGGATATTTAGGAATAGCATAGTTAGGTGAAGGTGGTTACAGCCGCACTATTGGTTTTCTTTTATTCATTTTACAGTTGTTTTCTTTTTCTTTTTTTTTAATATATATCATCTATGTATTCCACAGAGCAAGAAAACTCAAACAGCAAATTGGTTATCAACCGTGTAACTGAAGAAACTACTACAAATAGTTCAGTAACTGTATCGTAACAATACAAAAGCAAATGTACCGCATTTTGTAAAAGGTTCGATATATCAGCACAGGAAAAGTAATAAAAAAAGAGACATTTTTTTCAAAAACTAAATATTTGAATCCATCTGTTCGAGATTTGTTTTTTTCCTCTAATTATTATCATCTGTAACAAATAGACAAGTTGTACATTTTTTTTTACCAGAAATCCTCCCAGACAAGCAGAGATGTGGTTTCAGAATTCGAATGACAAGCAAGAGACACAAGATTAACGCGAGACCGAGCAGGCGGTTCCAGCAACATCGAACATTCTAGAAGTATGAGAACAAGCAATAGCCATAGTAGCTAATTAAATAAATACAATCGCTGTCAAATGTATTCACAAGAAAGGTAATCCTGAACCTTGAAACTTCTTTTCCTTCGTCTTTAAAAACAGTTCAACGTTAAGACTGGCATACAAAATATACAAATACAAAGTACTCAAGTCCCACAAATCATAAGGCCGAATGAACCCTCTTCTGGGAGAGAAATAGATAACGAGGGTTAGGGTTATAACCCTAAATCATTACAACACCGTAAAAAAAAACAAGATTATATACAACTAAGCTTGAAGGCCATTTGACATCAACCAATAGACGAAGACAACAGAATCCTAGTTCCTAACCTAACGACCGACTACACCAGAGAAGAAACCGACTTGGGAAACCCTCAAAAAATAGATTATAATAGGGAGCGACCCTACCGATTATGTTTGGGAGGAAATCCGAGTAGCAGTCCAACTAGGAGCCATTCCCAACCTGCACAGAGACAACAACAATTTATTAGTGTAGGCATTTTGAAGATCAAGGAACGAACGACGAACAGTGAGGAAGAGAAAAAAACCCCAAATGAACTTACTAGGAGACTAAACAGGGCCGGATGAATGAACTTGCATTTGGGTCGCAGCCATAGAAGGAAGCCTGCTCACGAGGAGCAACTATTGTTAGTTTTTAAGAAAAACTGAGGAAATCAATTTTAGCAAGGAAGGAGAAATTTACCTTGCCAGAGCTGAATGACGCTGAGGAAAGGGTCCTTCGTGGCCATGACCTGCATTCACAACAAATTTCCAACAAGTTAAACAGAGAAGATAATAATACAGGCAGCCAGAAAATACCACTGAAGAATCCCAGCAGAATGCATTAAGGTAACAGAAGGAAAAACAATGACTACAAGAAGAGCGTAAAACTACAAAGAAAATAGAGTAACCCTCTCATGAAATCAACGAAGCCAAAAACATATTAATAGAGCCAAACTAACCAGATAGCCGAAGACAAATATTGAGCAGAGTTATCCAACCATCCAACGGAGAAACCCATAGCCAGGTGTGGATGGAGTATCAAGCTCGAGATCATTACATTCACCACCAAACCGATGAAAGGAGCTTTCACCATGAAACAAGGAGAAGTGAAAATGCAGGAGTGAATGAAGTGAGGATTAGGGTTTAGTCCAAGAGTGGGAAGGAAAACCGTGACCAGGACAGCTGTCCTCTCACCTACCAACATACCGATAATTAATATAGCCATCAACACGAACAAATATCTACACTAACCTTTTGATTACCATCTAATCACAGTTACATTGATTAAATCATTTGCATTAATCATTGTTGTTTAATGTGAATCCTTAAGTCAAGGGATGGTCCCATCATATTGTGGTATCAGAGAAGGATTTGGAGTTTTCCTGAGGAATGGAAGTTGGAAGACGAGGTCATGGAAGAGGTGCTCGAAGAGTAGTAGAGGAAGGATTGCAGGAGGAAATTAGGATTCTTACTGCCCATTTGGAGGCAATTGAAGCAGGAAGGAGAAAGGATCTAGAGGTAGGAGATGATAGCGAAGAAGAAGCCATAGTTGCAACAGATGGATTGGATGAAGAAGGGTCGGAAATTAGATTGTTGAGGTCGGTCCTATTGGCTAGCAACAAGCCTAAGCTAGAGATTCTAAATTATGATGATAGCTTGTCCACAGAAGTTCTGTTGGACTGGATCAGCGAATTAGACAAATATTTCTAGTGTGAAGAGGTCAGTGAAGATCAGAGAGTTAAGTTCACTGCAACAAAGCTAAAAGGACACGTAGCCCTATGGTTGGATAGTGTCCAAGCGGAAAGAAGAAGGATGAATAAGTTTCCAACAAAGAAATGTTCAAGAATGTTGGCCAAGTTGAAGGGCAGATTTTTGCCCAAAGATTACCAAATTGCACTGCATCGGCAAGTGCACAACTTGAGGCAAAAAGGGATGATAGTGAGAGAATATACTGAAGAATTCTACTAGGTAAATTTAAGAGTTGGTTACACGGAGGACACCACGGAAAAAACAACAAAGTATGTAAATGGTTTGAGATTGGAAATATTAGATGAAATAAGCATTCTTTCCCAAAAAAATATAGAGGAAGCCTACCAGAGTGCCATGAACGCAGAGGAGAATATCACCAGAAAACATAATTGTAGGACAAGATGGGGAACCGGTAGAGGAAGAGGACAATCCTATGGCAGAGGACAAACTGTCAGTAATGGTGAAGAGGGCAGCAGTTCCAAGACTTTTGGGATAGCAGAAAAAGGAGACAGCACTAGAGGCAGAAGGCCATATCAGAGAGGAAGAGGAAATGGCCAAGGTAGAGGAGTTGCCTATCAGTGCTACAGGTGCCACAAGTGGGGGCACAGGTCATTTGAGTGTCCTAAAGTGGAACAAGCTGGTCAAAGAGGAGTGTATGTTACATAGATAGAGCAAGCAAAAGCACCACCCCAGGAAGCAAAAAATGTGCCAGAAACAGGGCAAGCCTTAGTTCTGAATAAAGTGCTGTTGAAACCAGCCAAGGAGAGAGATGAACAAACTCAAGGGAAGGCATTATTCTGGACAGCTTGTAAGTCACACGAAAAATGTTGTAAGTTGATTATCGATAGTGGGAGCACGGATAGTCTGGTTGCCATAGAGATGGTAGAGTAGTTTGGTTTGAAGTAGCCGAAGCACCCCACTCCCTACAAGGTATCGTGGTTGCAGAAAGGCCATCAGCTATTGGTTGACGAACAGTGTGAAGTTGAGTTCCATATTAGCAGGTATAAAAACAAGGTTATTATTATGCCAATGGATGTATGTCATATACTGCTAGGAAGGCCATGGCAATATGACCGGAAGCTAGTGCATGATGGGAAGACAAACTGTTACAAGTTTGTCAAAGATGGGATCAAGCACACACTTGTGCCCATCAAGGAGGGGGAGACAGCAGAAACAAGTAGGACGAAAGTGTTACTAATGGGTGGAGAACATTTTTTGAAGCAGATTGAAGATAGTGAAGTGAACTATGATGTTGTGAGAAGGGAAAAAATAGTGTTGTTACACACAAAAGTGTCTGATTTACCTACAGAAATTCATAAAATGTTGTAGGAATTCAGCAATATTGTAATGGATGATTTACCAGATAAATTGCCTCCTAAGAGAAGTATAAGTCATCATATTGACTTTATACCTGGAGCAAGTCTACCGAACAAGGCAACATACCAGATGAGCCCCAAAGATAATGAGGAAATCATAAAATAGGTGTAGGAATTGGTGGATAAAGGGCTGATAAGGGAGAGTTTGAGCCCCTACATAGTTCCAACAGTTCTCAGTCTCAAGAAAGGAGGAGAATGGCGAATATGCATGGATTCGATGGCCATCAATAATATTACCATCAGGTACAGATTTCCACTACCACGGATGGACGATATGATGGACTGCCTGAGCGGGGCAGCATACTTTTCGAAAATTGATATGAAGAGTGGTTATCATCAGATTCAAATCAGGGAAGGGGATGAGTGGAAGACAACCTTCAAGACCCATGAAGGGCTGTATGAGTGGCTAGTAATGCCATTCTGATTAAGTAATGCCCCTAGTACCTTTATACGACTGATGAACGAAAAGCTGAAAGAGTTCATTGGAAATTTTGTGATAGTGTATCTTGATGATATATTAATTTTCAGCAAGACTAAGGAGGAACACTTTCGACATGTTCGAAGTGTGCTGGAGAAATTGCAGTAGAATAAGCTGCTGATAAATCTAAAAAAATGTACTTTTCTTCAAAGAGAACTGGTTTATCTGGGTTTTTTTATTGCAAAGAACAAGTTGAAGATGGACCCAAAGAAGATTGCAGCGATCATTAACTGGCCATCCCCAAAAAGTCTGTTTGAGGTACGTAGTTTTCATGGGTTGGCAAGTTTTTATCGCAAATTTATAAGGAATTTCAGTGAGATCTGCGCACCTATGTTGGATACTATAAAAAAGGCAAGTCAGCCTTTTCGTTGGACCAAGGCAGTAGAGAAAATATTTTAGCTATTGAAGAAGAAGATTATAGAAAGACCAATCCTGAGATTGCTAGATTTTAACAAGATTTTTCAGGTTCGTTGTGATGCAAGTGATACAGCGATTGGAGTTGTACTTAGCTAAGAAGAAAAGCCTGTTACTTTCTTCAGTGAGAAGTTGAATGAGAGCAAGCAGAATTATTCATCTTATGACAAAGAATTCTATGTTTTCGTCCAAGCACTAAAGCATTGGAGACACTATCTGCTGGGGAGTGAGTTTGTTTTATTTTCTGATAATTTTGCACCACAATACGTGATGCAACAGCATAAGCTGAATCACAAGCATGCTAAGTGGTTTGAATATTTATAGAGTTTCACCTTTGTGTTGAAACACATTAGCGGGCAAGCCAACAAGGTGGCAGATGCATTGAGCAGAAGAGCTTTGCTCTTGCAGGAGAGTACGATACAAGTGCTGGGCTTTGAGCATTTGAAAGACTTGTATCAGACCGACGTGGATTTCAAAGAGGCTTATGAGACCTATCAGAATCCTTTGCTGAGAAACAATAGTCCATGGTTGGACTATAATTTACAGGAGAAGCTATTGTCTAAAGGGGGACAGTTATGCATTCTCGATTGTTCGATGAGAGAGAATATCATTCGGGAGAAGCACAGTGGAGGTCTAGCTGGGCATTTCGACATCAAAAAAACATTATATCAGCTCAAACATTTTTATTATTGACAAAGAATGCGAAGGGATGTGCAAAGATTTGTGACCAGATGTAAAGTGTGTCAGTTGGCGAAAGGACACAGTCAGAATATGGGACTCTACACACCATTGCCCATTCTGAGTAGGCCGTGGGACTCAGTTAGTTTGGACTTTGTCTTGGGTCTACCAAGGACATAGCAGGGTTATGATTCTGTGATGGTAGTAGTAGACCAGTTCTCAAAAATGGCACATTTCATCCCTTGTAAAAAAAACCAATGATGCCACTCACGTGGCCCACTTATTTGTCACACAGATCGTCAAGCTACACAGCTTGCCTAAGTTCATTATTTCTGACAGGGACGTAAAGTTTACAGGGCACTTCTGGTGCACCTTGTGGAAAAATATGGACACACAATTAAGTTTCAGCTCTGCTTATCATCCGCAGACCGATGGGCAAACAGAGGTGGTAAACAGGAGCTTGGGGAACCTACTACGAAGTTTGATCAGGGAAAATTCACGAATGTGGGATCGTGTACTTGCCCAGGTGGAGTTAACTTACAATGACTCACCCAATCGCAGCACAGGGTACAGTCCTTTTCAAATCTTATATGGCATGCATCCTCATGAAGTGCATGAGTTACGAGATCTAGGACAATAGGAAAGATGGAGTGTTAATGGGGAAGATTTTCCCAAAGAAATGAATGACCTACACGAGCAGGTAAAATTGAAGTTGCAGGACAGTAGTCAAAAGTATAAGCAGCGGAAAGATCTGAAATAGTGAGAGGTACAGATTAATGTGGGGGATGAAGTCCTCGCGCATTTGCGCAAGGAACATTTTCCTAGGGGTGCATACAACAAACTAAAATACAAGAAGATTGGCCCTTGCAAAATTCTCCGAAAATTTTCAGCCAATGCTTATGAATTACAGTTGCCACCAGGAATAAGCATCTTTCCCATCTTCAATGTGGCAGACTTATATCCACATACTGTTAGTCCTAAGGAAGACAGTACAACACGACTTACATGGGACACATAGGAAGGGAGTGAGACTTGGATGAGGCAAATGCCTTCAGCTCAGCCCCTTGACATCGAGAGGATCCTCGACACTCAGGTGGCCCGGCGAACTCGGTGGAAGGAATACCTACAGTATCTGGTCAAGTGGAAGAATTGTCCCATTGAGGATAGTTCATGGCTTAATGCCAAACAGATATAGCATGCAGGCTATTCAGTCGAGAAGCTCATGGACCAAAGTCATGAATCTTTCTTACCTCAGGAGCCTGATGCAGGAGCATCCAGCTGAGGGTACCATGACCGAGTGTTTGGTCTCAGCTAAGGAGGAGAGGTTCATCATCATTTGGTTTCATTTATGTTTGTTGATTAAAATAGTGTTTAGGAACTTGTTTTTATTTCATTAATAGTTAAGGGATATTTAGGAACAACACAGTTAGGTGAAGGTGGTTACAGTCGCACTATTGGTTTTCTTTTATTTATTTTACAGTTGTTTTCTTTTCTTTTCTTTTTAATATATATCATCTATGTATTCCATAGAGAAAGAAAACTCAAATAGTAAATTGGTTATTAACCGTGTAACTGAAGAAACAACTGCAAACATTTCAAGTAATTGTATTGTAAAAATACAAAAGAAAATGTACCACATTTTGTAAAAGGTTCGATATACCAGCACAGGAAAAGTAATACAGAAAGAGACATTTTTTTCAAAACCTAAAGATTTGAATCCATGTGTCCGAGATTTGTTTTTTCCTCTAATTATTATCATCTGTAACAAATAGACAAGCTGTATATTTTGTTTTACCATAAATCCTCCCAGACAAGCAGAGATGTGGTTTCAAAATTCAAATGACAAGCAAGAGACACAAGATTAACGTGAGACCGAGCAGGCAGTTCCAGCAACCTTAAACATTCTAGAAGTATGAGAACAAGCAACAGCCATAGCAACTAATTAAATAAATACAGTCACTGTCAAATGTATCCACCAGAAAGGTAATCCTAAACCTTGAAACTTCTTTTCCTTCGTCTTTAAAAATAGTTCAACGTTAAGACTGGCATACAAAATATTAAAATACAAAGTACTCAGTTCCCACCAATCATAAGGCCAAACGAACCCTCTTCCGGGAGAGAAATAGATAACGAGGGTCAGGGTTATAACCCTGAATCATTACAGCATCATCGAAAAGAAAACAAGATTATATACAACTAAGCACAAAGGCCATTTGACATCAACCAATAGACGGAGACAACAGAGTCCCAATTCCTAACCTAACAACCGACTACACTAGAGAAGAAACCGACTTGGGAAACCCTCAAGCAACACATTGTAACAGGGAGTGACCCTACCAATTCCGTTTGGGAGGAAGTCCGAGTAGCCGTCCAACTAGGAGCCATTCCCAACCTGCACAAAGACAACAATAATCTATTAGTGTTGGCATTCTGAAGATCAAGGAACGAACGACGAATAGTGAGGAAGAAAAAAACCCCAAATGAACTTACCAGGAGACTAAACAGGTACGGATGAATGAACCCGCATTTGGGTCGCAGCCACAGAAATGAAGCCTGCTCACGAGGAGCAACTATTGTTAGTTTTTAAGAAAAACTGAGGAAATCAATTTTAGCAAGGAAGGAGAAATTTACCTTGCCAGAGCCGAACAACGCTGAGGGAAGGGTCCTTCATGGCCATGAACGCGTTAAGGTAACGAAAGGAGAAATAGTGACTACAAGAAGAGCATAAAACTACAGAGAAAATAGAATGACCCTTTCGTGAAATCAACAAAGCCAATGACATAGTAACAGAGCCAAAATAACCAGATAGCTGAAGACAAATACTGAGCAGACTTATCCAACCATCCAACAGAGAAACCCATAGCTAGGTGTGGACAGAGTATCAAGCTCGAGCTCGTTACAGTCACCAGCAAACCGATGGAAGGAGCTCTCACCACGAAACAAGGAGAAGTGAAAATGTAGGAGTGAATGAAGTGAGGGTTAGGTTTTATTCCAAGAGCGAGAAGGAAAACCGGGACTAGGACAGTTGTCCTCTCACCTACCAACATACCGATAATTAATATAGACATCAACACAAACAAATATATGCGCTAACCTTTTGATTACCAGCTAATCACAGTTACATTGATTAAATCATTTGCATTAATCATTGTTGTTTAACGTTAATCCTTAAGTCAAGGGCTGGTCCCATCAAATATAAATATATTGAAAAATCTTACTGGTTTTCTTGGTTTTAGGTTTCCAGGATTAAAACGTTGTGATATTGTGTGTGTTTTCCATTGCTTTTTTATATTTTATTAAGAATCTATTTACAAAAAATAATTGTACAGGGTTAAAACCTATGATGGGTCCCTTGTCCCATAAGAAAGGGGGTTTCATACATCAATTTGTTGTGTCCCATGGCCATGACCTTAAAAATATATTATTATTATTATTATTATTTGTTATATTTAAATTGGAACTAACAACATTAATAAACAAGTGAAAATATCATGTTATGATTAATCACAAGTTCACTTTAGTCATTGATTCCCTTAAGATAAAGAAGTGAAAATATTGGATAAAACCATAAGGAACTATTTCTATAACTATCAAGGATTGTACAAACATGACTTCAGTGAAAAGGACCCGACTCATGGAGGGTGTCCCATTTTTAATCATCACTCTCCATTTTTTTTGTCAAACTATGGTTGAGACTAATGGGTATGTCTTATATTCTTTAACAACTAGCCCCACTCATGATTTTTATCCATTAAGAATAGAAAACTAGTCATCAGGGGGTGGAAACCCCCCATGTCTAAAGGGCTTTCACTACTAAGAATAAATTTTGGGTGCGTTTTTGCTTTTGTTTTCGGTATTTTTCAACATATGGTTTTTTATTTTAGAAATTTTGTGGCGTGTGGTGGTTCAACCCATGGATTTGTAATTTTGGTTAAGGAACTATAGTTGTATTATAATCCAAGGTTAGTGGATGGGGGCTTTTTGGACGCTTCAAGATATACATATTGTATTGTAGCATTGTAAATAAATAATGTACTAAAAAATATTTGTAGATTTCCTAGTTTTGGGTTTCCAAGGTAAAATCATTGTCTTAAATATGTGTGTGTGTGTGTGTGTGTGTCATTACATCTATTCTATTTTTAATAGGAATATGTTTGTAAATATTAACTATGTAGGTTTAAAACCAACATTTGATATCAAAGCAGTTTGGCTTCAAGGGGGTGCATTTGTGGTTAAGGGTTTTGGCTCCGATCTATGGACAACCTTGTTATAGTGGGGGAGCTATGATATCAGTCCTTTTTGTGAAAGAAAATGGTCAGAACTTCAAAAATATAGATTGAGAAAATCAACGAAAAAAAAAAATTGGGTTATGGAAGCTCCAAATGGAAGATATTTTGGTGGGTAAAGATCATTGGATCATTATGGATTTGAGGATTCACTAATGGGAGTGTTTACAAGAGACTAGAACAAGTTGGATTAGAAGGAAAAGAGAACAATCTGGTTATAGTGTCTCTTATATTCAATGTTACTAAATGTTTCAAGTGAAGTTACAACAAAGGCAGTGTGGATCAAGTTAGGGGTTGTGGATCAGTCTAGGACCTTGGTGAAAAAATTGTTCTTATAGAAGAAGATATATAAGTTAAGGATGAAGGATGGATTTAGTGACTAAGCACCTAAATGTCTTTGACATTGTGGTAAGTTAAGTATTATCTATTGATATTAAGACTTTAGATGAACATAATTGTATCAACATGATGTGTTATTTACCACACTCATGGAATTGTTTGGATGTTGCGAAGATAGTAATACAAGCTACTTTAAGTTTCGATGAAATAGTCTAATCCTTGTTATCAGAGGAGATGATATTAGAAAAATGGAAAGTTAGAATGAAAATCTCTTATTTTTAAAAGGATGCTCCTAAGATATAAATAAAAATAAGTCCTCAAGTGAGAGATATAAATCTAAAGGATGACCTAAATCTCCAATAAAATTTGTAAAGGTACGTTGGGGATGTGGAAAATAAGCGAGCTACAAGAAATAATATAGCTCCAAAAGTGTCGAGAAAGGGAAGGGATCTCATGGTGCTCCTTCTACAGAAGTAAAAACATCCTTAAATGGAGGGTATGTGTACTTGGGTTCTTCAAGCACACATGTAGATAACAAGGTGTGGTTGGTTAACGCAAATGTATCTTTACATATGAATTCTCATAGGGAGTGGTTTTTCAAGTATGAAAGATATGATGGTGGTGAAATTTTCGCAGGAAATTACTCGAAAATCAAAATCATAAGGCAAAGAAAATTCATGTTGAAGCTCATGGATGGAATGATTATAACACTCCCTGGTGTTCTACACATCATAGGATTGGTCAATTTTTTTATTTATATAAGTAAGATGAGTGAAGCTAGTGTAAAAGAAGTGTTTGAAAGAAATCATCTAAGATGGTTTAAGGAGCAATGATATTGATGATGAGAGTTTGGATTGGAACTCTATATAAGCCACTAGGAATCACTATTAGTGATGGGTGCGAAAATTACATTTTTTTATGCATAGTCTATTTTGGATAAATCACATAATTGTTTTAATGTCAATGTGTTTTGAACCACTTATTGTGTTTCATCATGAGGACAAGAATGGATAGTATGATCAATAGAACAAATAAATACAGTAGAGAAGCAAAGGCTAATCCATAATGGGCAAGAAAATAAATAATATAATATTAAAATGAAACATATAAAATAAATATGAAATATAAAAACTAAAAGAAAATAAATTAGAACAACTAAAAAAAAAAAATAAAAAGAAAATTAACACAAACAACAAAAAATAAAAACAAATATGTAAGTGAAAAATATTATATATTTTAATTATAAACATTTTCTTATTTTAAAGAATTACATACAAATATTCTCATTTAATAAATATATTAATTTTTACATTAAAAGCTTTGTGATCATATTTAAGAAAAATTATTCTGGAAAAATCACATTGAGAGATTAGGGTCAAGGCATTTTAAACCTCTACTGAGGTTCATCATCATCTTTGTGAATCTCAATAAAGGTTTGAAATGCGTTGACCCAAAGCTGTCAATGTGATTTTTCCAGAGAAAAAAATAAATAAATAAATAAAAGTTTAAAATTTAAAAAAAATTCTTTATTATTAAATTTAAAAGTAGAATAAAAAATTAGAAAAAAAATAACAATAAATTAAAAAAAAAATAAAATAAATAGAAACAACTAATAACAATACCGAAAAACAAAAAACAAAACAGACTATATAAATAAATAATAATATTTTTTACAAATAATCATTAATTATATGAACTAATTAATATAAAAAATTAAAAGAAATTCCAATTTCCCATTTAAATCTTTTTTAAATATTTTTATTTATTCTTTTTTATATATTGATTAGTTCTTATAAAAAAAATATATATATATAGAGTATTTTAATGTTATTATTTTTTTTCCTTTTTCTTAATGTTATTATTATTTTTAATTGTTTTTAGTGAGTTTTATTTATTTTTTTGATTTTTAATTTTTCCTTGGTTAATTTATATTTTATACTATTCTGAATTTATAATATTTATTAAATGAAATATTTGTATATAATTTCTTTTAAATAAGAAAATATTTAAATTCAAAAATAAAAAATATTATATTATACTTGCGACGGATGGTTTACCCAATATTATAAAATAGAAATATTGTAATTAAATTCCTTTAAAAAATAAGATATATATAATTCAAAAATATAAAATATTATTATTATACCATGCATTCGTTTGTTTTTTACCAAAAATTTATGTCATTTATCCATAGTTTAACATTGGGAATTCATTTTTTGTTATTTTTTATTATTACATAAATCTATTTATATGTAAGGTGATTGGTTGAGATCTTGATGATGATGATGATGATGGTGGTGGTTAACGTCCACTGAGACCAAACTTTGGTCTATCAGACCTAAAGAAACAAATTATTTAGTTTGATTTAAGAATTTTAGAATTTTATTCCTATGCTCAAAAAGCTTGGAGAGAAACCTCCCGAGCTCACTATAATTTTGACATCGTAAAAGGCTAGGAAGGTCAGTATTGCGACAAAGATTATGAAACTGAGATCTAATGTGATTGTACGCAGAGCACTCTAAGAGGAAGTGGTTTTCATCCTCGGTGTTCATATTCTCACAGAGATGGCAGATCCTTTCCATCCATGGTGTTTTAGGAACTGCCCAACGACCTGTTTCACTATGGAGCTCATGAGAGTTCATTCTGATATTTGCTATATTAATTCTCTTCTTTGACCTAGTTAAAACAGAGAGATACTTTTGATCTTCTAGGGTGGGGTTGATGACCTTCTTATAATAACTTAATTTTCTTTTAGCTGCTAAATCTTTCTCACACCGCATTTTTTCTTTGAACTTAGAAGTAACAATATTTTTAATGTTATTAATGTTTTGCAATTCATCATTCTCGTTGATTTCCCAAAGGTTTAACCAGGCCCTCATGTCTTTATACCACCCCCGCTTGGGCCTTAGGTGGTTTTGGCTGGAATTTAAAGCTAGCTTGGGAAGTCTATGATCTCCAATGTTATTGAGTTTGTGCTTGTACAACAGAAGCCTAGTCATAGCTAGGCTCTTGACAGGGGAAAGACCTACTTTTGAATAGGATAGGGTGTATTGCTTTTAATTTTCAGGCTATACATTATAAAACGCTTCTGGATTTGCTCAATCTTTCTCCAAGATTCTCTAGAAATGCTGCAACCCCAGACCTCACATCCATATAAGATAACAGGAGTGACTAAAGTTTCAAAGAGGAACTTCTTTTTATCCGACATTACAAGGTTTGTTGTTTTACAATTATTTTCAAGACTAAAATAAGCTTTCCACCCCCCATTAATCCTTTTCTCAATTCTATAGTTCCAATTGAGCTTGTGATGAATATTAATTCCTCGATACTTGTAAGAATACACTTCCTCCAAGTTATTATTGTCATACATAAAATTAGCGTAAGTGTCCTTCTTGGATTTGATAATCATAACTTTTGTTTTGTCAGTGTTAACAGTCATACCCATGGTAGAGCAGAAATCCTTAAGAAGCTTAAGTTGCTTATCAAGATCAGATGGGCACCTTGCATGAAGAACAATATTGTCAGCATAGAGGAGAAGGATGATGACTATCCTAGCTAAGATCGTGCCAGCACAACATGCTTCCTCTAAATACCCTTCAAGGTTGTCGATGTAAATTCCAAATAGGGTAGGGAAGAGGGGGCAACCTTGTTTAACTCCAATATTACATTTAATATCTTTCGACCACCCCTCATTGCTTTTTAGCTTGGCAATTACATTCTCATATAATCTTATAGTGGCAGCTTTCAACTCGAAAGGAACCTTTAGCTCTTCTAATCTATTCCAAAGGTTGTTTCTAGGAATCGTATCGAAAGCCTTTCTAAAGTCCACAAAGAAGTAAAAGAGATTGGATTTATCATTACGACATTCCTCCACAATGATCCTAAGCGTAACGCGGTGGTATATTGTTGAGTGATGCCTTCTAAAACCCACTTGGCCTTTAGCCCGCTTACCTTCACTTTCAAGCCATATGCTCAACTTCTTTTCCAAAATAGTACCATATAGCTTGGCTAAGAAAGGGTTGATCATAATGGTCCGATAATTAGAGGGGTTATTTGTATCCCCACTTTTAAAAATAGGGATAATGAGGCTCTCAGTCCATGGTTTAGGGAACCCTTGCTTGACTGCTTGATTGAAAAGCTTGTGGATGTGTGAGATGAGGACAAGACCTCCACTTTTTAAGATTTCTGCCTAGTAACCTTCGATGTCCTTAGCTTTCCCATTTGCCAGGCGTTTAACCCAAAAATCAATGTCTTCTAATGAGAAAAATTCTTTTGTTGTGAGCAGGGTTTCAAAGTTATCCATGACATTTGGAGATTCATAAAGCTTTTTAAGATAGGAATTCCAATCGTGTAAAGCAATTTTATTATTGTCTTTAGTTTTCCTAGTCAGAATCTGCTCCAAAATTTCTTAGGAGCTACCTTAGAGAGGTGTAAGAGATTCTCTTGTCTTTTACAAATGTATTGCCTCTTTTTCCTTTTAGTTAGGGCTGTGTATATTTTTATCTTACCCATTTTAAGATATTCATCAACGACTTCCTTAATTGCTCTCCTCACACTTTTACGATCTTGGTCATACCATGGGTTGGTTTTGCTATTTCTTTTATTATTTGAAACTTCAATTGAGAACTTGTTAATAGAATATGAGAGGGTTGTAGTAAAATTATGATAAAGGTCTTCTATGTTGTCTATACTAGATAAAGGAAGCAAATTAGTTTTTAATTCATTTAGAAAGAGATTTTTTTTATTTCTATCAAATATTAGGTTCTTTTGGCTATAAGGATTATTTTCTATGGGATCTCTATGCATGACAAAATTGAGAGTTATAAGTAAAGGCCTATGATTAGACTCAAGCTCGTGGTCATTTAAGATGTCAAAATTTAGTATTTCGTTGTATAAAGGAAGATTGGAAATAACATAGTCTAGCACGCTGCTACCAAGCCCATGGATGTAGGTCATCTGGCTAGAATTGGGCCACTTTTTAGACCGTTGCAAATTATGAGATCCTGAGCACTACAGAGCTTGACTAGCTCCGACCCAAACAAATTCTCCTCAAGGTCTTCAGAGCTCCTTTTGTACCTACTAGCCAGAGTAGGGTCTTCGTCTAACCAAAGAAGATTAGGGTTGGAATGATTTCTTAGAATAATAGCTTTTTTGCTTGAGGTTCGAGCATTAAAGTCACCTATTAAAAGGATATTACCTTCATTCCTTAGGTTAGAAATATCATTCTCTAAACCATTGTAGGGACTATTTTTATCTAGATTCTTCTTCTCATAGAAGTTAGAATTGATGGGGGGAAATAACATATTGCTATGTAGGTATTTTTATTATTAATATCAGTTATCTCTATCTAACTATATTGGTTGTAAGGGTCGTTTTTATAAATCCTAGCATGGGGGAAGATGTTCTTCTTAATGTAACAAGTTATTCCCCCAATGCCTCTACAGGAGGATCGCTTGTTCCAGGTAGACCATAGTGTAAAGCCATCTATGTTAGAGACCTTAGATTCTTCGTGCTCCCAAGTTTCAACAAGCAAACTAATATCAACATCATTTGAGATCAAACTTAGCTTGGTGCCTTTGTTCCATGGAAAACCCTGGCAGTTCCAAGAAAGAATCTGAAGCATGTTGAATTGTTATTTATTACTATCTTTTTGATTTCTATCTCGGATAAAGGCTTTTCTATTTCTAATTATTGCCCATTTTCCTTCCTTCCTAGCTTCTTTTACCTTTTGAACCTCCTTTCTTAATTATGTTTGATCTTCTGGAATGAGATCTTCATTTATAAATAGTCTCATTCCTTTTAGACTTGAGGTTTTACTAAGTATGTCATACTTATGATCAGCAAAGCTCACCTTTATTTGGATCAGTCCTCCTTTATTCTCAGTTAATGTCCCCAACCTTGTTGCTTCTGTGAGACACGTTGTTTCAATTTGTAATCTATTATGTAATTTTGTCTAGGCTATAGCTAAAGTATCCTCATCTTATGGGTTGTTTAGTAACTTCCATTTCTATTAGTTACTAATTTTTTGTTCTTAGCTTTATTTCCTTTTTATTTACTAATTTTTTGTTCTTAGTTTTATTTCCTAATTTTTTATTCTTAGTTTTTTTTCCTTTTTTTTAATTTTTTCCTTTTTCTAAATATTTCTACTAACTTTTCTCATATATGATTATATTATATTAAAAACATATTTTAAATAAGTTAATTATAAAAGATTATAGATATTAATAAAAACTAAAACCATAAATATATATAAAAATAAATATACACACATATATATTAAAGTGTATATATGTTAATATAAACAATATTAGTTAATAACATTTCTTAATTTTTGTTAATGACATTCAACAATAGTTTTTAATTAGTTGTTTATTTTTGTCATGAAATCTCTATGTCTATTGTTTTTTAGTTTAATTAAACTATATTTGAGCTATGCGGAAAGCTACTATGTAACACTTGTTAATTTATATATTGGTTTTATTATTTTGCCTTTGACTATATATTAATTTGTCTTTGACCAAAAATTTATGTTGTTTATCCATAGTTTAACATTAGGAATTCATTTTTTGTTATTTTTTATTATTATTTAAATTAATTTATTTTTAAGGTGATGATGAAGGTGTTGTTTAACTTCCATTTCTCTTAGTACTAATCTGTTTTCATTTTTATTTTATTTCTTTTATTTAACTCTTTGTTTTTTTTTTATTGTTTTAATTGTTTTTTTCTATTATTTCATTTTTCATGACTTGTAATTTTTTTTTCGTAATTTCAATTTAAGGTGATTATTTTATAATTAAAAACATTTTTTCGTATATATATATATATAATAAACCACAACATATACTAACAAGGCTATGATAGTAGCTAGTACTTATCGCTTAGCTTAAATATAGCTTACTTAAAAAAATATATATATAGCCATGGGTTCCCCCCTTTCCCCTATGGTAGCTAATCTATTCATGGAGGATTTTGAATCAAAGGCCTTATCTTCTTCTTGTCTTCTGCCTAAGATGTGGAAGAGGTTTGTGAATGGCACTTGTGTCCTCTGGTCCTATGGTAAGGAAGAGTTAGAATTGTTTTTCCTCCATCTTAGCAATCAATCTAGTTTCGTAAATTTCCCCATGGAATTTGAAAGTAATGGTAGTTTGCCCTTCCTTAACGTCCTCCTCTCAAGGATTGATGATGACTCTTTTTCTCATCAGGTATTTCGTAAGGAAACTCATATGGAGCAATATCTTCATGCTAATTTTCATCATTTCTCAGCTCAAAAGCTTGGTGTTCTCAACACCTTAGAGACTAGAGATTTAATAGTTTCTAATGACAACCATCTCAATAAAGAGAAATCACATCTCCTAAGTGTTTTCTTTAATAATGGGTATAGTATACACAAATGTACTAAGGTTTCCCTCAAAGCTGAAAAAGGTCCTAGTGCTAAGAAAGATACCAAGGATTGATTTTCTAGTGTTCATCTACCTTTTATCCAAGGGACTACTTACAAGATTGTGATGATCCTAAGGAAGCATAAGGTGGCTTCAACCTTTAGGCCTTTAAATACCATCCGGAGCTCCCTTAGATCTGTAAAAGAAGGGTGTTTATGTCATCCCATGATCTTATGGGACTCCCTACATTGGTGAGACTAGTCACTCGATTAATCAAAGGATTCGTGAGCATGCCGCTAGCATCAAGCATGGCAGGATCCACTCCTATGCTTTGGCAGTTCATGCAGATAAATTTGAGCATCACATCTGCATTAAGGAAGCCCAAGTCGTTGCTAGGGTTAGTTCTTTACATCATTGTAAAGTGAGGGAGGTCTTAGAAATCGAAAAAATACCCAATAATTTGAATAGAGACGATGGTTGGATTATTAGTAGAAGTTGGGTCTCGGTCCTGTCCTCCTAGTTTTTTTGGTTACTTTTTAGGATTTATTTTGTTTGGTTATTTATCTATGTAGGTATTGGTGTTATTTTTGTAGTATTTGTTGTTGCTTTATTCTTCATTAGAGTGTATATTCTTGATCCTTCATGTTTTCTTAAGTATTTTATCCTCATATTCGTTCTTAACTCCTTTTAGTATTTTTGTTATTTGTTTATAGGGCGTCAGCCCCATATTTTATTGTTGACTCAATTTTATTTATTTATTTTATATATATATATATATATATATAATATATATATATTATATATATTATATATATTATATATATATATAATATTATATATATATATATATATATATTATATATAATTTTCTTTGAATTGTGTCTATTTTATTTTAGTTTATTTTATTTCCATTAATTATTTGTATTTATCGAAGGATCTTGTCTCTATTAGGGTCTTGACTCCTTTTTATAATTTTTTATTTCCCTCCTTGTTTGGAGTTTGACTTTGATTTTTTGTTTATTCTTTTTTTCGATTATTTCCTAGTAATAGAATTTTTTAATAATATTTGATTGTAATAAATTTGATTTAATATTATTTTTCAAAAACTAGTCATAAATAGCCGTTAGTTATCGTATTTGTTTTGATAAATTAATAAATCAATATTATAAATTTAAATATAATTTTTCAAAAACTAGTCGTTTAATATAGTCGTTACTTAATAATTTGTTTTAATATAATTAATAAATTAGTATCATAATTTTAATAATATTGTTCAAATATAGTCGTTAATTGAAATTATGGTCTCTACATTACTCTCTATTTAAGCCTTTGCCATGGTCTACCTCTTCATTTATCCTGATGATGAACCACACTTTTTGTTTCGAAAAGCGTCAGCCAAAAATTTCCCTTATGTCATTTCTACCGAAAGATTTTTCTTAAAAGACAAAGATTTATCGCAAAAATAAAAAACCTAATAAGATATTGTATTGTTAAATGCCATCATCAAAACTAAGAAATATGATTAACCAATATTGTTTATATTAACATACATATATATATATGTGTGTGTGTGTGTGTGCGTGTGTGATTCTTATTAATATATATATAATTGTTTATAATTAATTTATTAAAATATGTTTTTAATATAGTAATAAATCACTTTAAATTGAAAATATTGTGGAAAATTATAATTCATGAAAAAAAAATTAATAATAATAATTATCAAAAAGTTAAATAAAAAGGAAATAAAACTAAAACAAAAAAACTAGCAACTAATAGAAATGGAAGTTACTAAACAACCCATAATAACCAATAACCTTACACATAAATAAATTTAAATTATAATATAATAACAAAAATTGAATTTTCTATGTTAAACTATGAATAATCATCATAATTTTTTGGTCAAAGACAAACTAATGCCAAGTCAAAGGCAAAATTGAATGTGTTATACCATGTCTGCATTAGGTATAATAAACATATATATTAAAGTGTATAGATGTTAATATAAACAATATATTTTTTAATTTAATTAATTTAATTAAGCTACTATGTAGCCCTTGTTTAATGTTGTTTTTATTAATTTCATTTTTTTTTCTTTTTTCATTGTTATTTAGTTTCTAATTTCTTTTCTTTCCATTTTTTTTAAATTGTTTGATTTTAATAAATAAAAAATTATGTATTTTTTAATTTAATAATATTTAATTTCTTTCATCTTTCTTCATTTCATGTTTATTTTCATAATTATTATGTTTTATGTAATGTTTCATTTTAATATTATATTATTTATTTTCCTGCCCATTATGGATTAATTATTGCATCTCTATTCTATTTATTTGTTCTCTTGTTCAGACTATCCATCATTGTCTTGATGATGAACTATAACACCCTCCTCCAACATCCACCAAAGTAACCATGCCAACCGGAGTAAACATGAGACGAGAGGCTACTATGATCAGATTCAACCTCCTAGGTGACCTTAAGGAAGTGGAATCAATGGAAAATCACACACAGTCATCCAACATCATCAATAGAACCCTTGGAAGACACGTCAGCCACTCGAACAACTTTTCCCTTGGTCCCACTATTGTTCTAGACCTCTTAGGCCGTAGTCACTCTCATGCTATGTATGGGAAAGGGAGCGACCAGAGACCTAAATTCGCTCTCATAGGCCTACCTGCCAGCGACTGTCAACTAAAGTTTCTAGTTCTATGCCAATGACCCCAGGATTTAAGCCACTTTTTCAGGCCCAGAGCCCAGGCCACTGCCCAGAATGGAATGAAAGCTTGAAATCAAGTAAAGTATAGGGAAAGAATGGTGCAAAGGTAAATAGTTGATCAAGACCTTAACTAGACCCCTACTAGCCATGATAGGCATTTCATCAAACATATTGTCAACATGTAACCTACAAGTGTAGACAACATAATTAAGTGTAGGGGTCTCATACTTATCTGAGAATCGCTATGAACTAGTGTTCCCTCATGCCATTTGTTGTGTTATCATCTCTTAGGTCATAGAAACATTATCCATTCATATACAAGTAAAAACATGTTGATAGCCATACATAGTCATTGTCACAAAATGCACATATAACCATCATAATAGGAAAAGAAATATCGTAAACATATCAACTATCAAAATCCATATATACAATAGTACATTTACACATGAACATCAAGGTAATTAATTTCTCATTAATCAATGCAATTAACAAAACAAAGATGGGACTACCCCGTTCCACCCAACCATAGAATGGTTGAACCAAATCTCTCTTCATCCATTCATCCCTATGCCATATTACAAGCATGAATGTGAGACTCAAACCAAAAGAAATCAACTAGAGCATACTGAGGCTAAACCACCTCACCCTCATCAATAGAAACCAAGCTTTATCATAATCCATCCCATATCACTAGGCCAACAAAATGAACACATCATAACGAGCTTTACCGTGATCTCCACCCGATCACTGGGCCAAACAAGCATGGATGCCACCGGATTTCGCCACTTACACCGTGAGGAATTTTCCTATCTCCTAGTCTCTCAATCTTTACTGCAATCCAAACCCATATCACTAGGCCCTAAACTGAGACCCCAATCTCTCAGGATTTACCACAATCCACATTGGATCACTAGGCCCTAAACCGAGACCCACTCTACATGCTTTACCGCATATCCCAAACCCAGGATTACTAGGCCCAACAGAGAGCAAACCACCTCTTGGCTTTACCCTATATCCTCCCATTCAATGGCAAGGATTCCTAGGCTCACTGAGGTAACACAAAATTCAGCTTTACCGCAACCCTCAATCTGATTCAGGGGTTATATTCCATGTGTTCTATCATTTCTAAGATCCAACTCAGTCAACTTTGAATCCATCCGGCAATCTAGCTCAACCAAAACATGAGAACCCCATCACACCATCACTATCCGAAAATGGCAAGGCTAGGCTGAAAACATGGTCACACCTGGAAAAACCCATACCATGATAGAAAAGAACCACATGCAATACCATGCATGCTAGATATAGAAAGGAAAATACAGATGCAAGTCGATACCTGCAATGAAGCTTAATGTAGTTGCTTGACCCTACCTTTCCCTGCTTGATATTTTTTTCCTCTTGCCTTCTTTGCCTTTCTTGCTCCAATGCCAAAGTGCTCCAAGAAAATCTAAGTGTCCAAGAGTATGAGAGAGAGAGAGAGAGAATAATGAGAGAGCTCCAAAATTGAAATGATCAAGCCCTGCCAATTGGTCATTATAAGCCTTTTTATTAATGAGCCTCTATTTTCTTCATTTTCCATTATTTTCCTCCAATTTCCTCCTCACATGAAACTTGTGACCTTTCACCTTCCTGTTCTCCTAATTTCCTTTATTTTCATAAATAAATGTGCCAAAAATGCCATTTTTCCTTTACAAAGCCTTAGCCATTGCCTTTACCAATTTCCTTAGCCATAAACAACCAAATGAACACCCCCACTAGGATGTCTCGCCCAACATTTAGCGTGGAATACATGTCTCATCATCCGTGGTATATCTATATATCTATATCTTATATCTATATCTATATATATATGGGATTTTCACCATGGTTGTTACAAAACCCTCCCCCTTGGGGGAACACCATCCTCAGTGTTCAATGACACCTATAACCAATAATATTGTTGAAAACAAAACATACTACCCATGGAGCTTTATAACATAGCTTCTTGTAGTATTTACAATGACCATCTGCTAAAACAAAACATCCTAACAACATGACAACATACCGCATAGTGGAGCTTTACAACACATCTCATTACGATATTTACAATAATCACATATACACATCTACTAAACCAGCACATAGTGGATACGATGCCTGCATCTGCAACAAGGGAACCCATTGG
Organism: Pinus taeda; assembly: GCA_000404065.3. Taxonomy (NCBI): domain Eukaryota; kingdom Viridiplantae; phylum Streptophyta; class Pinopsida; order Pinales; family Pinaceae; genus Pinus; species Pinus taeda. The sequence continues at coordinate 43,450 of APFE030977885.1, read as the reverse complement.
CTCACACGTCCACCCTCAAAGTAATACCAAGATTCAACTCCTTCCCAGGAAGTCTAGAATCCACTGCAAAATCAAATCTGCATCCAATGTCTAGCGATATAATCATGTGCCGCTTGTCCTTTCAACGAACAGTTACCGACTCATTGTTCCAAGGTGCACTCCCAATGTGCATCTAATTCCATCCGAAAATGCTCATGACCAAAACAAATCCATCCTCGACCTTCCCTTCTCTGCTACACATTCCCTCGAGAAATATGGTCAACCCCTTCATGCAGTCACTCACCTTCCCAGTTCCGCTGGCACCCCCATCTCGAGCATTCCATCACTTGGCAAGGCTTCCTCACATCGGAAGATACAAAAACCAAGGCATATACCTGCGTCAAAACCATCATACTGGTCATAGTGTGCTCATGGAAATCAAGGGACACAATTGGGTACCAGTGTCCCACAATGGCCCTGTTCCTGAAGTGCTTTACCAACATACTATTGCATATTCCAATTATTTTCACTGTTGCTGCTGATTCTTGTAGTTGATTTTAACCACCCAACCAGGCATTTTTGTGCTTCCTATACTAAGCACATAACTTCCGTTAGATTCAAAATAAATTGAAATAACTTCAAATCATACCTCATTGGTAGCTCATCAATAAGGTACACTTGCAATCATGTTTACTTCCTGTCACAAAAAGTCAAACTAGCATCATGTATAAAAACATCACATCAGGTTAGCTCAAAACATAACCATCATAAATCAAAATCATAAATCACATGTAACCAGCATAAACTAGAATCATAGACCACATCTAATCATCATAGACCAGAATCATAAATCATATGCATAGTAAAAGTGAAATACAATATCAATACTTGTCCTCCATTGATCCTTACTTCTACCTTTGTTCTTTATTTCCACACCCATTGCTTTCTCCTCCACCAGGTGCACATACACGTAGTGTGCTTCAAAAACATACAACCACACATGCCATACAATACCATGCACTGCATGCACCTATACCCGACATACAACACATACACCTACACCCAGTGTACACCACAACACAATGCATATGCCAATGTCTAGTGTACAACACAATACATACACCTACACCTAATGTACAACATAACAGAAATACATGTCTAGAGTGCAACACAATGAATGAATATGTCACGAAACCACAACTACACAATTCATAGACATAGTACCACATGCCTGTAACATAGCATGTATGACATGCACTCAAATCCACACATACACCAATACCACATGTACCAAGAACCACCTACACAATGCGTGCACAACATCACATGTACATGGCACCACCTGCATAATGTGTGCACAATATCACATGTACATGGCACCACCTACACAACACCATACATATGCTGCACCATTATACAACATGTACACAATATCACATGTACACAGTACCACACGCACGACATGTACGTGACACCACATGTACACAGCAACACATGCAAGACATGTACACAGCACCACCTGCATACACCGCCACTTGTACAAAATGTACAAAACACCACATGCACACAGCACCACTTGTACAATCATACACACCACACCATATGCACATAGCACCACATGTACAACATGCACACAACACCACTTCTACACAACATGGCATATCCAACATGTACATAGCATCATCTATACACAGCACCACATATTGAATACACGTAGAGCACCATATGCACACAACATCGCATATCCATCATGCACACAGTACAATATGTACATAGCACCATATATCCAACGTGTATCCAACATGTACATAGCACCATCTATACCTAACACTGAATATGCAACACTCATACAACACTATATGTACTAACACCATGTACATAATATTGCATAAACGACATGTACACACACTAAATATACACCACACCACATGCACACAACATCATAGGTGCAAAATGTACAACATATATGACATATGCACCACAATAGTACCTCACATCCAAAATCACACTGTCTCTACCAAGAAACCTTGCTTCCAGTGCCTTATCCATGCTTGTCCCAACATGTCGTAGACCACACTGCTTTCACTTTGCTGATGTGTCCCTTGGTATAACATGTACATAACATAAGCATAGGCCTAATACAAGCATACAATATAAATTCATATTCACATGATACTAACCTCATATGTTTGTCATGACTACTCTTCCCACTTGATTCCTCATAGACTAGGAACTTCGTCATGTCATTTTCTCGCATAAGAAATCATTCCTCCACAAGAATGATTCTTGATGACCCTGTTAGACAGTGACATAGATACATTTACACATACATACATCCTAAAATAATAATGATATCGTCTGTCAACATCATACATGCATATGTACATATAAACATTAACATAAAATAATCATGATTCATGATTACCCTATCAGACATGAAATACATACTCGCCTACATGTATACATATGTAAACATCAACATAATCATGATCACAACAAAATTTCCAGATATTATAAGTTCAAAGTTAAGATAACTTCCTTTATTCATGCAACACATGTGCAATATTGAGAACAACAGTCCTAACACACCAAATGCATCTAACACCTCAAATCCATTTACTTTAACTTTTCTTGATTACCTTTCCCATGATTGATTTGTCATCATCCATTTACCACAATGGACCCAACCAATCTAACCAGTTGTCATAGTCTTACCTTCTGTTGCACTTACCGAGCTTCATCCATGTCTTGCATTACCTGTTGGGTATTGCATACCTCTCTTTGAGCTCCATCAAATTCTCCTCTTTCCCAACCAATTCCCCAAACTCAAAACATAAAAGGCAAGAACAAAGAAAACAACAAGAAGAAAACCATGAAAACCAATAACAACACGATGCGCAAATGAAGTGGTATGGCCATACTCTAGACATAAATAAAGTTGCAAATCAAATGCAAGAAAATCAAAAAAGACCAAAAGCACAAGACTAACAGCAAACAGCATGACTCAATCCCCATGGTTCCTAGGGAAACTCAACCAAAGCCTTCTTCAAGATTTCATGGCAACCTCTCTTTGCCATGCAATCCCCTGCATCATATTTCCATAAACACATAATTGTTAGTATATAAATAAACATAAAAATAAATTAGTTACCTTGTCTTGTTGTACCAAACATGTTGCTTGCAACTGAACACATCCATGCCATCTCTCAAGGGACTCCAATCCTTTGACAAATCCACCTGTAACTAAAGACTAGCTAATATACCTGTCAAGTACATATTCATGAATCTATCACATATCCACATAATTTCATACAAATTAGGGTTAACAAGACTTCCTGTGTGCAAAGCACTCGTTCGTTTAGAATTAGGGTTTCCAAACATAGCCAAAGGAATTCTTACCCTGTTCTTTTCTTTTACCTTACCCTGCTGAAATTGAGTATTACTATAAACTATCATGTCACCCAACTGTTAGTTATATAAACACATCAATTATTACCTCGTCACGCTAATACCAAGCATGTTTCCTGCAACTACTCACACATGTCAACCACATGTTCCAAATATCAATACAATCATGTATATCCATTTGAAATCAAATTTTACAAACAATCATGTTATAATCTTTGTCTACTCATAGTCATTAGGCATAATGCTACAACTATCGCCTACGAGACTCAAGTACATATCAATTGTCTCAACACATATGTGTTAGTAAAACCATCTTAAAGCAAGATCATTGGAATGCATACTCATATTATGGAATTCATCAAACATTCAACCCACTTGCAAACATACCATGTTAAATAAATCAACTAGGCACAAAACACTCAAACACCAAATAGGTGTCATAATCAAACAACCAAGCACCAAATATACGACATAAGAAAACTCATACCTTAGCGTATATCAAGGGAGGTTATCTTGTATACACAATAAAGCTAGGTTAGCACGATACAACTTCACAACATATCAACTCAAACATAAAACATGATATCCATAACATTAAATAACTAACATGTTCACATCATAAGCTCATAAGCATTTGCCATTCATGCATAACAATCACATATATACGATCAATCTAGATTACTACAACACCATATCACAAATAATATGTCAACTCATACCTAAATATCACAACCATATCCATCTGCATAGGTCAAACCAAGTTAACACAATACATATAACATCAAGATCTTCAATGCAATGAACATAACCATCATGCATATGACCAATCAAAATTACAACATCAAGATCTCAATGAATAACCCTAATCATCAAGTTAATAGCATATAACAATAATAAGCTATATATCGTGCTCATAAACAACATAAAACCTAATCATCAACATAATTGTCATATAACAACAACAAGTTAACCTATAACGTACCCATCAGCAACATATAACATAATCATCAAGTTATCTAACATATAACAAAAATAGCAATGCATACAACTACAAGTTACTATCATTCTTAACTATCTGACACATGTGCATATAACAACACTAATCAACTAACATCTATCATGAATGTAACCATAACATCAAAATACATGTACATGACCCTAATGTATATAAACCTAATGCATATAACAATCATTGACTTACATACCTGCATGCCAAACATACAATACATGTATGACGATCTTCTCTTACCCCAAAGTTTAATGATGCAACCTCAATATGATAATCTGCATCTCCTACTCTATCTCATCCAACACATTAGCATCATAACAACCAATAGCATCGTGATGTCCTAATTTGCATACAATGACTTAACAAGGCATGTTTGACCTAATATTAAAACTATTACCAAGACCATACATGCATAACAACTATGTAATAGACATATAACAAATGAGTACCAAACCATATACACATCATTCTAGCTAGAGTCCAGTCATCAATGCAAGACCATATTAACCACACAAACCATGACCTCATGCATTATAACAACCATTACTCCATTGTACACATTTCCACATGCAACCAACAGTATGCATAAGCAATGCCAAATCAACTACACCTACACATAAACGCATGTAGTCGAACATAAGCGATCAAATCTTGTAATCAACCTACAATACTGATACATGTAATCCAAATATTCAAGAATGTAACCTAACATACAAGGATGTAAGTAGGCACCATAAAATCAATATGTAAGCGAAATATAATCCATACACAGTCAGTCACATACTTATGACAATGCATTTCACAAAATCAATATTAAATCCTCCATGATAACCATACTCAAGCATCAAGCAACGCAACAAGTACATGGTATGCAAGTATAAGAGACACACATGCAATTGACATGCATGCATGACCAACACCTTCAACCCATCCAGTTCGAGAGTTGAACCATTCTCTAATACCATTCTGTGGTATCAGATATGACCCAAAGAGAGTGCAACCTACTCTAATACCACTATGTAACACCCTCCTCCCACATCCACCCAAGTAACCATGCCAACCAAGTTAAACATGAGATGAGAGGCTACTATGATTATATTCGACCTCCTAGCTGAGCTCAAGAAAGTGGAATCGATGGAACATCACACACATTCATCCAACACCATCAACAAAACCCTTAGAAGACAAGTCAACCACTAAGATATCATGTCCCTACGTCTCACTATTGTTCTAGACCTCTTAGGCCATAGTCTCTCTCATTCTATGGGAAAGGGAGTGGCCAGAGACCTAAAGTCGCTCTCATAGGCCTACATGCCAGTGACTGTGGACTAAAGTTGTCAGTTTTGTGCCAGTAACCCTGGGATTTAAGCCACTTTTTCAGGCCCAGGCCCTAGGCCACTACCCAAAATGGAATGAAAGCTCAGAATTAAGTAAAGTATAGGGAAACAATGATGCAAAGGTAAATAGTTGATCAATACCTTAACCATACCCCTACTAGCCATGTTATACACTTCATCAAACATATTGTCAACATGTAACCTACAGGTGTAGACAACATAATTAAGTGTGGGGATATCATACTTATCTGAGAATCGCTATGAACCATTGTTCCCTCATGCCATTTGTTGCATTATCATCTATTAGGTCATAGACACATTATCCATTCATCTAAAAGTAAAAAAATGCTAAGATCCATACATAGTTATTGTCACAAAATGAACATATAACTATCATAATAGAAATAGAAATACCATAAACAATCAACCATCAAAATCCATATATACAACAATCCATTTACACATGAAAATCAAGAGAATGAATTTCTCATTAACCAATGCAATAACCAATCGGAGATGGGACTACCACGTTCCACCTGACCATAAAATGGCTGAGCCAAATATCTCTTCAGTCATTCATCCCTGTGCCATATTCCAAGCATGAATGTGTGACTCAAACCAAAAGAACTCAACCAAGGCATACCGAGGCTAAACCACCTCACACTCATCAATAGAAACTAGGCTTTACCATAATCGATCCTAGATCACTAGGCCAACACAATGAACACATCATAACAGGATTTACCGTGATCTCCACCCAATCACTAGGCCAAACAACCATGGATGCAACTGGATTTCTCCACCTACACCATGAGGAATTTTCCTGTCTCCTAATCTCTCAGCCTTTACCACAATCCAAACCCGGATCACTAGGCCCTAAAATGAGACCCTGGTATCTCAGGCTTTACCACGATCCACATCGGATCACTAAGCCCTAAACCGAGACCCACTCTCCATGCTTTACCGCATATCCCAAACCTGGTATTACTAGGCCCAACAGAGAGCAAACCACCTCTTGGCTTCACCATATATATTGCCATTCACTGGAAAGGATTCCTAGGCCCACCGAGGTAACACAAAATTTGTCTTTACTACAACCCACAGTTTGATTCAAGGGTTACTAGGGTATGTGATCTATCATTTCAGAGATCCACCTCACTTAGCTTTGAATCCATCTGGCAATCCAACTCAACTAGAACATGAGAACCCCATCACACCATGGCTATCTGGAAATGGTAAGGCTAGGCTGAAAACACTGTCACACTTGGAAAAACCCATGCCATGATAGAAAATAACCACATGAAATACCATGCATGCTAGATCTAGCAAGGAAAATACACATATAAGTCAATACCTGCAATGAATGTTGTTGTAGTTGCTTGACCCTGCCTTTCCCTACTTGATATTTGCTTCCTCTTGCCTTATTTTCCTTTCTTGCTCCAATACCAAAGTGCTCCAAGAAACTCTAAGTTTCCAAGAGTATGAGAGAGAGAGAGAGAGAATAATGAGAGAGCTCCAAAACTGAACTGATCAAGCCCTGCCAACTGATCCTCAGAAGCCTTTTTATCAATGAGGCTTTATTTTCTTCATTTTCCATTATTCTCCTTCAATTTCATCCTCACATGCAACCTGTGACCTTTCACCTTCCTTTTCTCCTAATTTCCTTTATTTTCATAAATAAATGTGCCAAAAATTTCATTTTGCCTTTCCAAAGTGTTAGCCATTTCCTTTGCCAATTTCCTTAGCCATAAACAACCAAATGAACAACCCCACTGGATATCCTGCCCAACATTCAGCTTGGAATATGTGTCCCATCATTCGTGTTATATATATATATATATATAATTATTATATATATATATATATATATATATATATATATATATATATTTACATGGAATTTTCACTAGGGTTGTCAGATGAACCACAGTAAGTGGTTCGAAACGCAACAACCTTAAAACAATTATGTGATTTATCTATAATAGAGTATGCATAAATCATGAACCATAGAATCCTATATTCTGAGAATTCCATTGTTCCTAAGACTGCAGCTGAATAAGGAAAAAATACTACAATCTATAAAGAAAAGACTATGTTGTGGCATCAAATACAGGTACATATTAGAGAAAAGGGCCTTCGAGTACTACATGGTAAAGGGATAGTTGAATATATGTCTAATTTCTCTCTATATTTTATTCTTGTGAAAAATTCTTATATGAGAAGCAAAATTAGGGATGATTCACCTCTACTGTTATGAGGGCAAAGGAAGTATTACAATTGATGCACAATGATGTGTTTGGACTTGTGTCAGTTCCACCATTGTCTAAATATGTTTACTATGTCTCATTTATAGATGAATTCTTAAGGAATACGTGGATTTACTTCCTCGTGGAGAAATTTTAAATATTTGACAAATTTAAAGAGTTTAAGGCCCTTGTGGAAAATCAAGCAAAGAAGAAAATGAAGGTGTTGAGGATGAACAATAGTGGAGAATTATATTTGAATGAATTCAAGGAATTACATAAAAGTTTCAATATAGCAAGGTAGAAGACTAATTCATACATACCTTAGAAAAATGTAGTTGCAGAAAGGATGAACAAGATGTTGATGGAAAAAGCAAGGAGCATACTCACTAGTAGGATGATAATTCTGGCCAGAGGCAGTCGATAGTACATGTTACCTAGTAAATTTATCATCCTCATTAGTGTTCAATGACAAGATTTCACACGAGGTATGGAATGGTAATAGATTCTCTCTTAAACATCTCATATTTGGTTGTGAAGATTATGTACAAATTCCAAAGGAAAATAGGAATAAGCTAGATAATAAAGTTGAGAATTGTATCTTTATTAACTATAAAGATGGCTTCAAATATTATAAGATTTGAAACCCAATAACTAAGAAGGTTGAATATAGTTTAGATGTGATATATAGAGAAATCAAATATTTTTTCGAACAAGAAATCATACCAAGGGAGAAAGAGCCAAAGAAGATAGAGTTTAAATTGAAGAATGATGAATCAGACTCTATAGAAGAACAAGAATCATAAAAAGAAGAACCATGTGCTATGGTATTAAAGAGGTCGATTTAGGAAAGAAGGAAAATGGAAAGGTATAATCCACCTTATTTCCATTCTATTTTTTCTTTGTTAATGGTTGATGATGGTCCTAGGACTATGAGGGATGTATTGCATTCATAGGATGGAAAATTATGTGAAAAGGTCATGGCTGAAAAAATGGCAGCCTTGGACAAGAATGATGTTTTGGATTTAGTGGATTCTATAAGAATACCATTGGAAACAAATGTTTGTTTAAGAATAAGTTGAATGTAGAATGAAAAGTGGATAAATACAAAGCTCAATTAGTGGGAAGAGGTTATTCTCAGGTAGAGGGAACTGACTTTTGTGAGAATTTTTTTCTCTTGTTTCCAAGTTAAATTATTTTATATTTCTTTTATTTTTTGTTGTTGGTTTTTATTTTGAATTAGAGAATATGTGTGTGAGGACAAAATTACTACATTGGGATCTGGAAGAAGAAATATACATAAATCATCCAGAAGGATTTACAGTGAAGGGAAAGAAAGTGTTGGTATGTAGGCTGAAAATTTCCCTATATGGGTAATGCAATCACCAAGGATGTGGTATCAAATTTTTGATACTTATATATTGGGACTTGGCTTCATAAGGATAAAAGTAGATCATTATGTGTATTTCGAATTAGTTGGTCATCATTTTATTTATTTGGTCTTGTATATGTATGATATGTGTTAGTTGAAAATGACATGGAAATCATCTAAGATGTGAAAACTTAGTTTTCTAATAAATTTGACATGAAGGATCTTGGTGATACAAGTTTCATTTTGGGCATGGAAATTAAAAGATATCAAGCAAAGAAGAAATTTTGGTTAAATTAAAGGAAGTATGTTGAGATAACATTGTAGATGTTTAATTTACAGAAATGTAAACTAGTAAAGGTCCCTATTCTTGTAGGTGTAAATTTATCTACAAATCAATGTCCCAAGACATAGGAAGAGTAAGAGGACGTGTCTTGTGTGCATTATAGTAGTGTGCTTGGAATTTTGATGTATGCAATGGTTTGTAATAAATCAAACTTTTCACATGTAGTGGGAGTATTGAGTAGGTATATGTAAAAATCAAGGTAGGAGAACTAGTAAGCAGTAAAGATGGTGTTCAAGTATTTGCATCACATTACTAGTTATGGACTGTGCTACCAAGGAATATTGGGATTAGACATAGTATTGGACATACATGGCTTGATGAAAACTAGGCCAGAGATCAAGATTGTAGAATACATACAAGAGGGTATGTGTATAACCTATTTAGAGGAGAAATTTGTTAGATGAGCAAGAGACAATATGTAGTGGCACTCCCAACTATAGAAGTTGAATACATGATATCCGCTCATGCAAGAAAGGAATCAGTATGGTTATAAATATTGGTTCATGTTATAGCATATTTCACCTCATCTATATCTAGATGCACTTGTTCAATAAGGTAGCATCCCCTTTTCCCTATGCAGATTTGACCTTTTCTTAAAAAGGATTTTTCAAATTCTATACACAAGCTGCCCAAATGTAAAACGCATATATCTGCAAGTACTCCTAAAGAAACTTATCTATGCCTCAAAATATATTAAATGTGAATTTTTGGGTATGGTTTATAGGTTAGACTAGAAGCCCACCTATTGCAACCTGTGGCATAACCACCCAAACCAATTTCTGGTAGTATTTATACATTCCTTGGGTGGTCCTCACAATCATGATTTTCCTTTGCATCCAAAATATATTTGAAAACTTTCCCCAAATAGGTCTATTATTTCCCATTCTTTTAAGCATGTCACCTAGAAAGCACATCCTTGCAGGTTGCCTTCCCAGGGGTCACGTGGGCTATTTTTGTGGGCCATTTTTTGCCATTTTGGCCATTTTTTTTCCTATTTTAGGGCTTAGAAATGTTGGTTACCTTCAAAACAATTTCATATAAACGTGTTTTTATTTCATAAGAATTGTGTATGCATGTGTTTTACACTCATAAGGGTTTTGTATACCTCCAGAAATAGTGTTTTTCCACATTTTTTCATCTTGAGTTTGTTGTCTTGAATGGTATGATCTAATACAAGTGAGGTTAATTCTTATTTATGTTGCAAGTTAGGTGCATTCATTCTCATTTGAAAAATAAAAGAACAAAAAATTACATCATACTTTCTTATGTTACTTTTTCTTGTAATCTAGGTAAGAATTGTCAATGCTTTATGTTTGCTTGAAACTCAATTTATTGAAGGATAAGTGTGAAGTTTCCTTTGTCAGTATTATTTCAAGTTTATTTCAATGAGAGTTTATGAATATCATAAGTTTCATATCCTTTACCTTGAATAAATAATATCCCCTCAAACCAAATGTTTAATTTAAAATATACTTGACTTTTTCTTTGTCATAAAAAACGAACTAGTCTAAGTTATTTAGAGCCCTGGAATAGGTTTGGAGAGTTAAATCTCCAAGACCACTCAAACTCAAACTGGAAGTTGAATAATGAGGTGGATAATTCTAGTATAATATAGGTTTTTGGAGAAGATCCTCTAACACGAGATTTAAGAATTAGGTTGTATTAGGACAAGGAAAGAGAGATACCCCCTCACATGCCTATCCAAACAACTTCCCATGACTATCCCCATCAACTTCTAAATATGAACTAGAAGCTTAGTTTCTTATCCTAGGGACTGCCAAGGTGAATGCGGGGGTGGATACTTGTAGTACTTGAGACATACATTGTATAAATGTTGTAGTGCTCCTGGAGGGTACCCTATGAAGCAACAATACTTTCACTAGTCAATGTTATTTTCAAGAGGTCAATGTAATAGTTTCTATCACCTTCACTAGTAAGACTTAGGTTTTCATCATCCCTAGATGAACTTTGAAAGGCCCTTTATCCACTCTTTTATATTCTGGTGTCCAATCCTAATCACCTAGAGCAGGAATATCAAAGGGTTGTTTGCTTTTTGTTTCTATAGGATTTTGATAGTGGTATGCTTTGTTCTCTTTTTATTTAGTTGGAATTAGGTTGTTTTCATCTTGTTACTCTTGAATCTATAATTCTAAGTGACTGACCAACAACTCCACTAGCCTTGAGGAGATCATGTTCTTTTGATTGAAAGTGTGGAGCCGCCTCCTTAAGGGAAAAGGTTTGATTGTATTGACTCTCTTCCTCGAAACTAAATTAAAGAGAATCAAGTTACATTGAATAATCCTGCAAGGGAAGAACCTATCCATAACATTTCTATGGCCAAATTTCCTGAGGATACCAACCAAGGGACCCCTCCAAAAGGGGATCCTTGTGCTTTTTCTTTATTTGGAAAGGTTGGTGCCCCCTTGATGGCCACCTTGAATATCCATGGATCTAATGTTGGACTACTAATTTGGTTGTGGTCTACTCTTAATATTTTGAATGCTCTTGATGCTTCTCAAATGAGCACTTTATTTCAAGGGAATCATATGGATGCTAACCCTTCATATTCTTTTAAAGAGAAATTTGAGCTTCCTCTTTCTACCCCATCTGATGAAAGTATAGCTACTAGTAATGAGAAGTATAAAATGAGTAGAAAGAGGAGGAATAAAAATAAGAATAAATCTCTCCACGAAATGTCACCAATCTCTACAATTCATATTGGCAATGAGTCATCAAATCTACAATATATGCTAGGGGAACAATTACAGTCACTACTAATAATACTATCAAAGTGTCACCAACCCTTACAACTCATTTTGGTGACGATCCACTAGCTTCTACAAGTAATGCTAAGGGAAGGAGTATAGTCACTACTAGTTCTACTGGAGAAGAGTCACCAACCATTGTGATTCATGTTGGGGGCATGCAACCAGTGATTGCAAATTATACTAGGGAAATTGATACTAATTAGAAACTTAGGAATAGAAGATTTAAACCTAATTTCCCTTGTAATATTTACAACGGAGATCACCTTACTTATTTATGGCCTAAGATTTCATTGGTACAAAGGTTGTGGTATGATTTTGAAGGTTCTTCTACTCCTGAACCTATTATGGTTTCACATAATTTTATTCAACCATTAGTTGATGAAGTGGTTGAGCCAATGCAATATTTGGACAATCCTACTACTCTTTCGATGGGTGAAATGTCTACTGACCAAGTCTTCATCATTTCTAGTTCAAAATCTTCTAGAATATGGGGATTTTAAGATACTTCAAGTGTACTCCCTCTAAGTTCTAGGAGTGTTTCCTTTGCTTGGGATAATCTTGTTAAGTATCGACTTATTTCTTCTACATATTTTCAAATAAAGGTTAGAGTTTCTTAAAAAAAAATCTAATGATATATAGTGGGTGAAGGATCCTCTTAAAGTATTTTATCCTCCTTTTCTTGGAAAGGTTTGGGTTCTTTAAAGTTGTTGACAATTGGTAATCAATTGATTTCCTATGATAGAATACCTGGTGAGTCTTTGGGAATTATTCCTTAGTTTTTTATCACATTAGGTGGTCGTAGTGGTTGATGGTCCTTTGGACTTCAATATTCTCCTTGGGAATCAGTATTTCTATGATATTAAAGTTGTGGTGTCTACGCTCTTTTCAGTGATGTATTTTCCTCACAAAAAAAGAATTGTCACTATTGATCAAACTGCATATAACAACCACCATAATGTTCGAGTAGACTCTACCCTGCAATGAATGAATTATGTGCCACCGCATCCTCAAATTTCAATTTATTCTTAGAAGGGTCCTTTCAACTCATGTTTTCCTTCTCGGGACTTGGTCCCAACAATTTATCGAGTGATATCCACAATGGGGGCATGGGAGCGCTTAATTTCCCTTGTTGACCCTTCTAGTTCTCATAATTTCTTGGATGTTGAATTACCTTAATGGGAGGATTTCCTTGAAGCCATTACTATGGTTGATTGATCATATTTTTGTCCCAAAAAAAAAACCGATGGATTTTAGCTACCAAAGGAGTCTTTGGCCTAAGCCTTGCAAGTGGCTCATCTTGAAGAACTATTATGTATAAGTTGCAAGGTTTCATGGTTACATGTACCATATTCTTCATATAATGTACATGTTTTCAATTTTTGTATCGGATAACACAAGCATTTATTATAAGTGTATATATTGGATGTATTAACTTCTAGCCTAATGTTGCTAATTATGTCTATAGGACTTCGAAGACATCCTCTTTGGGTATTTCCATGTTCATTCTCTTTAACAGGTATTGGGTATTGAAACCGGAATATAGGTTAGGTTCACTACATTTCATTGTTAATGATTAGTTTCCTATTCCATTTTTCCTTAGGATCAATCCCACCAAACTGTGACGTAGAAACTTCTTGTTGTTTAGAAGTTTCATAATTTGTTTGATAGAGACTAGCTTATCATGGGTTCTCTAGGGAGTACCTTGTTGTCACTCGGCACCTATGTTTAACTTTTCTTCATAGGCTCATGAGTCCTCTTTAGTCCCATCATGACTTTTCATTGAAGTTTCATACTCCTTTCTCGCTCTAATTCTAACTTATCCCTCATAGGTTCCCACATGTTAAATCATATTATTTCATTCTATTTGACCAATTGTGCTTTTGGCCTTATGTTAGCTTCAGCTTGCTCTCTTATAATACATTTGCCTATGCCCTTTCTAAAATTTCTAGAATTGCATTTATTACCTTTGTGACTTAACCTCTTATCCCTAGAGGGAACATTTCTTAAGTGTCCATATCCAACACACTTTCCCTTGCATTGAGCATAGGAATGTTCCAAGAATTGGAACTAGATTACTAGTTTGCGAAACTCATTCCCTCTATTATATTATAATCATCCTTTTATTATTTTTTAGGATTTCATAATATGAAAAGGACAAAAAAAAAAATAGGGGACAAAAAGAGTTTCTTTCATTAAAAGGCAACAGAGTCAGTTGTGTTTCTCTTGAGCAAAGAACTATGTACCTTGATGCCCATTATCATTATCGATGGGTACTCTCGCATTTGTTAATAGTATAAATCAATGACCGATAATTAAATGATTTCTCATATGGTCAACTTTAGCTCATCCATTTCCATAGTGTAGAAATGTACCATTGGTGGTCATTTTTGAAGACTTCGGCTTATGTCAGTATCCATGATCACTTGACAACTTCTTTAGTTGCTGATAGTGACATCCATCTTTATATGTTTCCCTCAATTCAGTAGCATCCTATGCATTGACACATGGGTTTTGGATAGTACCACTCATTTGTTCATAAATTTGGTACCTCAACGGGGATCAGTTAAACACTTCATTTTGTTCCAAACATCCTCTTACATGACATTGAGACATAGCTCCACTATGTATTGTTTGCAACTATGATCTATTTTTGGATCTACTATGTAATTTCATTATCATTGTTTCATATTATATATACATCATCATGGATATGCAATGTACTTAATTTGAAACCATGCTTTCTTTTTTTTTAGCATAGGTATGCCCACCTTGGAAATGAGTTTTATTTCTTATTCCTTCTGCGAGTATTTATCGGTTCTGAATTTTGTGAGATCCTCCTGATCCCTCCTTATGCATCCTCCCATATATACATATGTATATCGGTCATTGAACCTCCTACTGACCTCATGCATTAGGGGATATTTCTTATAGCATGTTTTTCCTCACCTATCTCTAGATGCACTTACTTTCCTGGAAAGCATTCCCTTTTCCCATGCAAACCTAACCTTATCTTAAAAAATGATTTTTCAACTTCTATATGGGAGTTTCCCAAATGTAAAATGTGTATATATGAAAGTACTCCCAAAGAAACCTTCATATGTGAGAATTTTTTTCTGGATCCATCCCATAAGTATTGAATTTTTATCAACGTTTTAAACCATCATATGAACACAAATAATGGTTTGAAACATCAATAAAACTTCCAATACTTATGTGATGGATTTGGGAAACAAATTCTCATGAAAATAATCACAAAATATAAATTTTGAACCTCATATGTGTTACAAAATAAATAAATAAATAAATAAATATATATATATATATTATATATATATATATATATTATATATATATATATATATATATATTATATATATATAATATATATATAATCTGATTTTTAAAGTGGGGTTTATGGTTATACTTGAAACCACCTATTGCAGCCCATGACATAACCACCCAAACCATTTTCTGGTGGTATTTATACATGCCTTGAGTGGTCCTTATAGTCATGATTTACTTGTGCATCCAAACACTAGCAAAATTTTCCCCATTTAGGTCCACTATTTCTTGTGCTTTTAAGCACATTCCCTACTTCAAGAAACCCTAATTTTCATGTTCTAGTGTTGAGTTCCCTTCTCTCAAACTCATATAGCCTTTGTTGAGGAGTATACCTTCAATGGCTTAGGAAGGGAGAATTTGGATGAAGGTTCCATTCGATTCCTACAGTAGGGATAAGGTGACAGTGTAACAACCTTTGTGTTGCAAATTCCAATAAAGAAGCTCATGTTCCATGCCAAATTGTTTGTTCATATGTTATTCTTATGATTATTTTATTGGATAATTGATGGACTAATGGATCTTATATCTTCTTGTATTCTTTGAATTCATTGTTCTACTCTCTATTTTGTTGCTTGTGTTATAGGCATGTATCTTTAGAGGAATAACAAGAGTTTTGAACCTTCAAGATATACATCAACCATAGGACCCACATGTAAGTGTGCATCTCCTACATTGTGAATTCCAAGTGAACTATATGATTGATTAAGTTTCCTTTGTTGTCCATTTACTTTTGTTGTGCTGGGGCTTTTAACCCTAGCCTCAAGGATTTTATCCTATAACAAGTTACTACAACAAGATGTAAGGATAGCTTGTGATAGTCAAAGTGAAATTTTCATAGTGAAGGCCCTAGCTTATCATTCTAAGAATAAGTATATTGATATTCAATACCACTTTGTGACAATCGTGATTGAAGACAAGAAGGTGTTTTTAGTGAAGATGGACACCTTGAAGAATGTTGCATATTCATTAGAAAATTGAGTGAACACTAAGAAGTTCTCCTTGTCTAGAGAAATAATGGGCATTGGCCCCTTGGATTGTTGATTATGTACGTTTATGACCCCTCATATGCAAAGAACACAACAAGTGGGAGAATCTTGGGTAAGTGTTATATTCTTTGTGTGAATAGCCCCATGAGTGATTTGAATGCACTAGGGATAGTCAAGGGTTCAAGGGGGGATGGAATCCCCCCTTGTCCAAGGGGATTATAGGGGCTGAAACCTTGAAAAGAAATTGTGGGCAATTATCTTGGGTCTGTGTTTAGCAATTTTTTACACATGATTTTCACTTTTAGATGTTTTATGATATCTAGTGGTTCAGCCCATGGTTTTGTAATTCTAGTTAAGGAATTATGAGTTTATTCTAATCTAGGGTTAACAAATTAGTGGTTTATGAATGTCATGGGATATACATATTGTATTTTAACATTGTAAAGAAATAATATACTTGAAAACTTTTTGGTTTCCTAGTTTTGGGATTCCAAGATAAAATATCTATGTTAAATGTGTGTTTGTGTGCGTGCATGTGTGTGTGCCATTACATCTTTTATTTTTTTATTAGCAATTAGTTTATAGCATTTTAATTTTACATGGTTAAAACGAACAAAAATATTTGGAGCTTTTTTCTTAAAGGATCCTTACGTAAATTAAAAATGGAGATTCTCATGTAAAATGAAAATGAGGTGCGTTAAAAATTGAACCTTAGCTAATTATGTTAGACGTTCACTAATTTACAATTAAACACATTTTTATAATCTTATTATTAAATAAAGATGGATTTCATGATGGACTGCTTGCTGGTTCCAATGACAGTCTTCCTAGTTTGACTGCAATATCTTTTGTCTCCGGTTTGGTCTTCTCCCAATTCCCTGAGGTCATCAGTCATGAAATCTTCTCCTTGTGCAAAAATGGAAAGCTAATAATTGTTGTCACAAACAACTAATATTTCTGCTTGCTGCAATGGCTTTATCTACTCCCTATTTCATGAATGGAACAGCGTACATATAGAATTTGCACATAGCGCTCTTACAACACAAAAAACTGAAGGTTACAACAGTATATCATACAAGCGGTGGCGCACAGTATTCAAAGACTTTTTTCAAATTATACAAAATACCAAGTGTGATTTATGCGTGTTGCGCACAGCATTATCAAAGTCTTGAACTTATACAATATACCACATATAACTTGCACGTACAGTACACTGTATTTAAATAAACCAATACACACTATTCAAGTATGGCAGCAGTGTATCGAAATTCATTGGACAGTGTAATGAATATGGATTATTTAACAGGCACGGTATATATTAGCTAACGCAGTCTCCCAATGGAACTGCTACAGTGTTCCAATTAACTCTACAGGCATATACACATAGAATTGACACCGCGGGTTTTGTAAAACACCTCTAAATCATTTTATTCAATCACCCAATTATGAACAGTGTGGAGTAATCTTTTTTACACAGTTGAACAATATATGTTTTACACAAGTCCGTGCTCTCCTTTTCGTCCAAGACACTTTGTCTTTTTTTTCCTTTGAAGAGCTGCTAGTACATTCAATTTTTCCCATTGTTTCATGCACAAAAAAATTTCTAATTCTAGACTCTTACCTGAAAAGAAATCTTTCCTACTTGGCAGCTGAGTTTTACATCTTTTTCCTTCCTATCCCTAGCTGCCTTATTATAAAATCAGTTACATATAGAAAGTAGCAATACATAGTAATCTTAGCTTTTCTTTGTTTTTTCCTCAACACTAATCTAGCATGCCTTATTCTATCTAGAAAAGATGGCATGTTCTATTTTCTAAATTTAACTAAAAAACATAGAAAACAGCAGGCTAAGGATCCCACTCCTTGCCTGTAGATTTTTTTTTTATTTTTTTGTGGAATAAATCAGAAGATTTTTCCTCTGAATCAGATGCTCCTGCATCAGACTCCTGAGGACAAAAATCTTCATGGGCTCCTGTCCATGAGCTGGTCTACAGATTTGCCCAGTTTCTGTAGAACATCTTCTGTAACCCAAGTAGCTTCAGTGATTGGCTGTCCTTTCCATTTGACCAGATACTGGAAGTATTCCCGTCTCCTTGTCTTCTTGTGCACCTACTTGTCTAGAATTCTTTTTGGCTGTAAATTCCTTGCTGTGGGCAGCTGTTTTACCCAATTAACTTCTGTAATCTCTTGATCTTGTATTGCATCATCTGTAGCTTTATCTTCATATTTATACAAGTCTGCAACATTAAAAATTGGTGATATTCCCACACCAGGTGGCAATTCAATCTCATAAGCATTTGCAGAGAACTTCCTCAGTATCTTGCATGGTCCAATTTTCTTAGACTTCAACTTATTATATTCACCTTTTGGAAATCTCTCCTTCCTGAGATGTGCTAACACCAAATCTCCAACTTCAAAATTCACTTCTCTTCTCTTCATGTCTGCTCTGGTTTTGTACTTGATGTTGCTATCTTGCAGCTGCTATTTCACCTGTTCATGAATTGATTGCATCCTGGAAGCAAAGTCTTCACCTTGTGCACTCCTCATTTCTTCTTTCCCCAAATTTCTTAGTTCAGATATTCCTCTAGGATGCATTCCATAAACAATATGGAACGGGCTCTGTCCTATACTCCTGTTTGGCGAATCATTATATGCATACTCAACTTGTGGCAATACTTGATCCCATTGCTTTGGATGCTCTGCAGTAAGGCTCCTCAAAAGATTGCCTAAACTTTTGTTCACAAGTTCAATCTGTCCATCCGTTGAGGATGATAGGCTGAGCTGAAACTTAGCTTAGTTCCCAACTTCTTCCATAATGTTCTCCAGAAATATCCAACGAACTTTGAATCCCTGTCTGAAACAATGCTTTTGGGCAACCCATGCAATCTTACAATTTCTTTAAAAAACAAGTTAGCAATGTGAGAAGCATCACTAGTTTTATAACAGGGAATAAAGTGTGCCATTTTTGAAAATCTATCTACTACAACAAAGATTGAATCATACCCTCTTTGAGTTTTTGGCAATCCAAACACAAAATCCATGCTTATCATATCCCAAGGCCTATCTGGAATGGGCAATGTAATATATAATCTGGTATTCTGGCTTCTTCCTTTTGCATACTGGAAAACCTTACAATTTCTTACATACTTCTCTACCTCAGATTTCATTCTTGGCTAGAAATAAAACCTGTTTAGCTACTCCAAAGTCTTCTCTGTACCAAAATGACCTGCAAGTCCTCCACTATGCTTTTCTTTGATTAAATTTTCCCTCATCGAACAGACTGGTATGCACAGCTGATTTTTCCTGAACAACAAACCATCCTGTAGAAAATAATCCAACCACTTGCTCCTATCTGCCAAGGCTGGATTCCTGCAAGCTTCAAATGCCTCTTTAAAATCTGAATCATTTTCATATAATTCCTTGAGAAAATCAAAACCCACCACTTGGATTTGACTTTCCTGCAACAAAACATTCCTTCTACTTAAGGCATCTACAACTTTGTTTGACTGTCGAGTTATATGCTTCAACACAAAATGAAAGCTTTGAAGATATTCCACCCATTTAGCATGTCTCTGGCTGAGCTTTGGTTGCTACATGATAAACTGCAAAGCATGATTATCTGAATAGAGAATAAATTCTTTTGACATCAAATAATGTCGCCACTTCTTTAATGCCTGCACAACTGCATAAAACTCCTTATCATAAGAAGAATATTTCCTTTTTGCATCATTTAGCTTTTCACTGAAATAAGCTATCGGTCTATCTTCTTGGCTCAAAACTCCTCCAATTGCTTCTGCGCTGGCATCACACTTAACTTGAAAGGTTTTGTTAAAATCAGGAAGAACCAAAACAGGTTTTTTAGTTACTTTCTTCTTTAACAGCTGAAAATTTCTCTCTGCTTCAACAGTGCACTTAAATGGTTGTTTATCTTTCTTTATGGTCTCAATAATAGGTGCATTAATCTCACTAAAATTCTTAATGAATTTTTTGTAAAAACTAGCAAGACCATGAAAACTCCTTACCTCAAAAGCACTTTTGGGTGAAGACCACTCCACAATTGCTTTGATCTTTTCTGGATCCATCTTTAATCCTTCAGCTGAAATCACAAATCCCAAGTACACCAACTCCTCTTTCAGGAATAAACATTTCTTCACGTTCAACAATAATTTTTCTTGCTGTAGCTTCTGCAGGACATGATTTAAATGCCTCAAGTGCTCCTCCTTAGACCTGCTATAAACTAATATATCGTCCAGATATACTATTACAAATTTACCAATGAATTCTTTAAGAACTTCATTCATAAGTCTCATGAATGTACTTGGTGCATTGGACAACCCAAAAGGCATCACTCTCCATTCATATAATCCTTCATTGGTCTTAAAAGCGGTTTTCCACTCATCCCCTTCTCTTATCCTTATTTGATGGTACCCGCTTTTAAGATCTAATTTGGAAAAATATTTTGCACCAAACAAGAAATCCATTAAGTCTTCAATTCTGGGTAGCGGAAATCTGTACCTAATTGTGATCTTATTAATGGCTCTTGAATATGTACACAATCTCCAGCCTCCATCTTTCTTTGGGCTCAGCACTGTTGGCACCGCACAAGGACTCAAGCTTTCTTTGATTAACCCCTTGTCAAGTAATTCTTGCACATGTTTCTTAATTTCTTCATTTTCTGGAGGAGTCATTCTATATGCTACTTTGTTAGGCAAGCTTGCTCCAGGAATTAAATCTATATGATGACTAATTCTTCGGATGGGGGGTAACTCATTAGGCAAGTCATCAACAATATTATCATAATAACTCTCCAACATTTCTTGAATTTCAATGGGTAAATCAGAAACTTTGTTGGAAGTCATGATTACCTTGGGCTTGCAAATTACAGCATAGCTTACCTCACCTTCTTTCATCTGCTTCAAATACTCCTTTCCTCCAAGTAGCAGAGTTTTTGGGTATGTCTTCTGTCCCAGTCTACCTTCTTATGGTAGAGGCAGTAATGTATGATTAAGACCATCTTTCTCAAGCTTGTAGGTGTTTCTTTTCCCATCATGCATGGCTCCTCTGTCATATTGCCAAGGCCTCCCCAGCAATATGTGACACACGTCCATAGGCATCACATCGCAAACAACTTTATCTTTGTATTTGCCCACTTGAAATTCTAATTCGCACTGTTCACTTACCAGCAGCTGATGTCCCTTTTGTAACCATGACACCTTATACGATGTTGGGTGCCTCCTTGTTTTCAGCTTCAATTTCTCCACAACTTCTGTAGAAACCAAGTTATCAGTGCTGCCACTATCAATGATCATCTGGCAACATTTCCCTTGAACTTTGCATACTGTCATGAATAAAGTTTTCCATTGCGGCGGTTCAGTCACCTCCTTTGTTGATTTAATCAAAACTTTGTTAAGTACCAGAGATTCTCCTTTCTCTGGTGTGTTTTCCTCTTCTGGTATTGTTGTCACTGGTGCCTCTCCCTCAGCTGGAGCAACAATTGCATTTCTCTGCCTTACTTCTGCATTCTCTGGGCACTCAAAAGCTCTGTGTCCCAGTTTGTTATACCTGTAACATCTTATTTCTCTGTCTCTTCCTCTGTCTCCTCTTCCTCTGGAAAAACTCCCTCTGCCTCTTGCATCACCTCCTCTGGATGCATGCGGGGTTGAGCTACTGCTAGCTCCATCTTTAGGTGTTGTAGACCTTCTTCTACCACCTTGACTTCCTTTCCCTCTAAATGTCCCTCTCCCCCTAGCAGATTGCTTCCTCATGAGTTTTTCTTCAGCCTTCAGTGCTATCTGATAGGCTTCCTCTACTATTTTTGGAGACAGTAGACTTATTTCATCCTGAATGTTGATTCTGAGGCCATTCATATATCTATCCACTCTCTCATCTGTGTCTTGGGCTTCTCCAGCTCTTATACTCACCTTATAGAACTCTTATGTATACTCTTTTACTGTCAAAGCTCTCTGCCTAAGATTTTGCATTTGCCTAAACAATGTCTGTTGATAGTTACTGGGCAAACATTTACCTTTTAGCTTTGCTACCATCCTGCTCCAATTCTTGATTGGCTGCTTACCCAGTCTCCTCCTTTCCGCCTGCACACCATCCCACTAGAGCGCTGCATGGCCCACTAATTTGGTGACAGCAAACTTTACTTTCTTCTGATCTTCCATTTCTTCATAATCGAAGAATTTCTCCATGCTATTAATCCAGTCGATCAGTTCTTCTAGATTTAGTCCTCCTTGATATAGTGGTACTAACTGGTTCCATGGCCTGGTTGTGGATTTCATCACTGACTGAAAGAGCTTCATCTCAGGAGAAATCTCTACTGCTTCCTCCTCAGTAGCTTCAGCTTCGGGTTCACTCACGTCTCCATCATCTATATTCCTGCCGTAGGTTAGTGCATCCAACCTAGCTCGCAGCTCCTCTACATCTTCCCTCAATTCGACATTCTCAGCATGCCGTCCTCTTCCACCACGTCCACGTCCTCGTCCTCTTCCAACCCTGAAAGCCATCCTTCTATTGCTCCTGTGATTTAATTCAACGCCAATTGCTGGCTCTGATACCACTAATGATGGACTGCTTTCTGGTTCTAACGACAATCTTCCTAGTTTGATTGCAATATCTTCTATGTCTCTAGTTTGGTCTCCTGTCAATTCCCTGAGGTCATCAGTCATTAAATCTCCAACTCGTGCAATCATGGGAGCCTTGTCACAAATTTCTAATACTTCCGCCTTGCTGCACCATTAAAATGCGCTCACCGTTCTCTTGAATGAAAACAGGGTATGTTGGATTATGCGCACAACGCCCTTGAAGGCACATGCATTTGAATATTATGTCAGCACACCATATAAGCGGTGAGTGCACAGCTGATTTCAATGTTTTTGTAACTCATACAATACACCGCACAGCCTTCTAATAAACAATGCAACTCACAAACCATTTAACATTACAAATAAATACTATTGACTTTATAGTGTGTTGTCCATAGCACGCACTGTTTGGCGGTCCTGTCTAGTTGCCATGGTACCTGTTAATTGCCACAACAGTTTTACGCATAACCCAATTAATGGACAGTGCAACACAGCTACTCTAAAGCCTGTCCATACCTTTCTATTAATCCACAAAAAAAATGAACTGTGCGCACCACAACTTTCAATCTAATTCTACAGGCATATATATACCATAAAAAGACAGTATACGCACCGCTGGGTTAAAGCACATCCAATTATTTGTATTAAACCATAAAATTATCAACAGTGCGGAAGAAGTCTCCCTGATTACACAACTAACTACATATCATCTCTACAGTTCCGCGCTCTCCCTTCTATCCAAGACACTCTGTTTTTTCCCTTTGAAGAGCTGCGGATACATTCGATTTTTCCCATTGTTCATGCATAAAAATTTCTAATTCTAGACTCTTACCTAAAAAGGAATCTTTCCTACTTGGCGCCTGAATTTTACATCTTTTTGCTTCTTATCCATAGCTGCCTTATTACAAAAGCAATTACATATAGAAAGTAGCAATACATAGTAATCTTAGCTTTTCTTTGTTTTTTCCACAACACTAATCTAGCATGCCTTATTCTAATCCTATCTAGAAAAAGATGGCATGTTTTATTCCCTATCTATTTTCTAAATTTAGCTAAAAAGACATAGAAACAGCAGGCTAAGGATCCCACTCCTTGCCTGTAGATTTTTTTTTTATTTTATGGAATAAATCAAAAGATTTTTCCTCTGAATTAGATGCTCCTGCATTAGATGGTTTGGTTGGCTTTTAATGCAGTGGTAGATGAGCGGTCTGTTAAGTAGTGAGTATGTGTTGTAAGGTGGAATATATATAGATGGATAGGTATGTTTATATATTAAAATATATTTTATTAAATTACTGCATAAATATTTAAAAATTATGGTATAAATACTGTAAGTGTATTAACGAATTTTGGCAGAAAAGTGTTAGTCAGTTATTTACATGACATTCTATTATGAAAAGGTTACACTAAGACCTTCAAATTATGATACAATTAAGAATTTGAAAATTATTCTTTTCAATAATATTGAAATAAATATTTGTCTCCAAAAGTTAAACATCATCACTTGTTTTGGTCAATGTTAAAGGAATAGTTATCAATAACTAAATTGATTGCTAGAGTTTTTAGTCATTCAATTTTTTGTTTGATGCCTATTACCTTGTTTTGACCAAGAACATTTCACCCTTCTCAATGATTTAACTTTGTATATTCAATTTTGTTATATATATATATATATATATATATATATAATATATATATATATATATATTATGATTGATTCTACTTTTATTGTATAATTATTACATGTGAAGGTCTTATTCTAACCTTTGCACAATATAATGTAATGTGGATAACTGCTTCAAAATTTTATGCCATAACTTGGAGGTAGTTACAATATTTATGCCATATTTTTTAGATATTTGTACAATGGTTTTCCATTATTACCATTTAAACAAGGGCTACATTGTAGGTAGTACTTGTTGCTTAGCTTAAATATGTTGGAAATAATATTGAGAGGGTGGAGGGAGGAGGGCGGTCGGTGAATCATTATTAGCAAACCAATAATGTTTTCATTTCCATTATCAGATTCATATACACTACTTCAGATTCATATACGCTACTTCAGTTAAGGCAACCTCACGCAACTCTGTTTAATGCAACTAGCGTATACCCAGTAACTTATGATTGAGTTAGTTGATCTTTAATGAGTCCATCAGAACATTATTAACCATATAAACAATAAAGAGTTGTAGTAAAACAAAATAGATCATCACACATAAGAAGCACACATGAACACCATGATATAAGGTGGAAACCTAGTGTGGGTGAAAACCACCTGATGCAATTCGTCTCCATCTTCTTTCAGTAAGAAAATTCTTTTTACAATATTTTTGTACTAGTGCAGTCCTATACTAGTATACAAGCTTTTACCTACAGAAGGCTACAACCTTCTCTCATTCTCTAGCTTCTCCTAGAAGCGAGATACAACCCCCCTAGCTCTTGTACTAGGTGATGTGCTAGTACGTAGGTGTTGACCTACAGAAGGCTACAACCTTCTCTTTTCTTCATGGATCACATTTAACAAATTTTCAGACTTGATCCATCAATATGAAATAATCACTACTATAATACAACCATCAACTACACCGACATCATCAATATCTAAATCACCCAATACTGAATCACTAAAACACTATCATCAAGACACAATGACTAGAACACAGAGCTCCGCAACAACAACCAGACCCATCTGCAACTTCAAATATCATAACTCATAATTTATACGCTACTCTGATGAACCAAACCAGCGTGTATACACGCTTTTACCAAAGCCAACCAATGTACAGATATGCAAATATTTACTCATAATTTTACAACTATACGAGACATGAGTCATATCTAGATCATAACATTTATACAGTAAAATATACGTCAATAATTTAGATCTCGTCTATCCATGATCAAACCAAATAATGATAATACATTCCAAGCCTTATGATCCCGATCCATCATCCATCATCAACCGCATAGGTGCATCCCTGGTTCACATCAAGCATTGCATCACAAACCCATAACTAGCATATTAGATCTCACACCTCATTAGATGTTCAAGTCTTGCACACTTGCACCTTGGCCTAATGATCTTCTTCTCCTTATATAGGTTTAGGCCACTCTCAGTACCATGGTCCAAAATCACGTAGGACCAATACCTTGGACCCAATACCTAGGGTCAATACCTCGGACCAAATACCATGGACCAAATACCAAAATACCATGTACCAAATACCACAGACCAAAACTTTCCTTCTGTGAAAGTGCATGTGTATGTTATACGCGCCTTTGTATATAGTGAACCTACTTGTGTACACTAATTGGTATATAATGAACCTACGTATATACACGACCTGGTATATAGCGAACCTGTGTATACCTTTCTTTCTTCATTCTATGAGTCTGAACTGTGATATGTCATTTGAGTGAGTTGCCATTAAGGACAACACTTGAGTCATACCTGTATCATAATGCCAACAATCTCCCCCTTTGGACTTGATGGCAACAACCACACCAAGTCACTCTCCCCCTTTGACATTAAGGGCAAAGGGTGGACCATGATATTTTCTCCCTTCATATACATTCTGTTATCCATACTCCTCCTCAATACGTGCTAAAATATCTGATTGAGCACCCCCTTTGTAGATGCCAAGATGTACCAATTTGTCCATGCTCCCCCTGAGCACATGCCGAGTCTGCAAAGATATTTTTCAAAAGAATAAAATGGCTCTACAGCTCAACTAAGTGAGTATGGAATTCCTATCACCAATGACTCATACATACATCAATCTCCCATCCAAGTGGGGATACACCATTTTGACTCATCCTCCCAACCAAGTGGGGATATACCAAATGTTTATACATGACTGAAATAAACATTATTACATCATCCTTCCCATGCAAAGTGGGGTTACAAATTACATCATATGACTCATGGGTCTTTAAAATAAATACATGACATTTTTAACAAAGACCAACGACCCAAACAAGAACATGTTAGTCATCAGCAACTATCATACACCATATGATCTACACCATAAGCATCTGTCACCAACATCCAGACCTGAAATCCATTCTCTTGGCCAACCACAATAAATAGCAAGATGTATCAATAAGCATCATCACCAAAGACTTCTAACCATAATGCCAACAATTCATTATTTGAAGCATATTCCCCCCTTGAACCTGTGCCAACTTTTCACCGTCACATGTGATCATGCATATATTAGCAAGAAGTATCAAGGCATCATCATCATTAAGTTACGATCAACAACACTTCTAAACAACATCTTATGAGTGCCAAGAGATTTCCACACATCATCAGCAATTTGTAACCATTATCAAACAAAGAAAATAATTGAGTGAATCATATCAAACCCTTTTTCCTCAGTCTGTCCCACTGCTTTTCTTCTAACCAACATATGCACGACTGTGCAGCTTCAAACTCGTGTATACATGCGACTTGTCTTTATGAAACTTGCATATGAGATTTAGAAAATTGAGGTTCAATACTTTCAGCTCCCTCTCAGTCTGTCATGTCTGTATACTCTCCTATGCCACATCTTTCTGACTGTACTTCTTTTTTCTTCCATATCTTCAACTATGATGATGTTTTCTCCTTTTGGTATGGTGCCCAAAGTCTTCTCCTACATTCCTTTGTTATATGTCCAAGTTTGTTACATGCATAACATCTCACATGTCATATTCCTTCTGTAATAGTCACCTGCAACAATATTTGATCACTTATCAATCCACGAGCATCCAGCTTTATATAATTACTAAGAAATCAAAACACTAACCAACAACAAATCCTCTTACAACTTTGATTATGGTTATGAGATTAGGAAAAATATTGAGGTTCTCTGGGAACTAGGGCATTGAAAACCCTACGACGGCGTTGCTTGCACTCCCTGCACACCTCCAGAACCTTGCAGATCGAACAACTACCATTAACCGACAAACCGCCTTTGGATCTCTGCCGAGGCAATGAGTTTTTCCCGGGGGGGGCTCAACGCCCTCCCCATCGTCCACTAGTAAGTCTCCAGGGCATTCTGGCTCTCTGACCTCTGAACCAGGGCACGACGCAGATGACAGCGATCACCTTGAGCGGCAGTAGAACACAAACCAATCCAAGCATGAGACAGAAGAAGCCAACTAGAAATCGGAAGGGACTCCAGAGACAGAGGAAAGTCACAGGATCACGTGGAAGACCTGCAAGCCAATGGCCACTGAACGGCCCAAGATTGAACTACCGAGCCACAGGGTTATGGACAAATCTAATTCATGAAGGACCACGCGCTCATTGGAAATTTTATTGGCTTCTGGCCAATGGAAAAGGCATTGCAAGGTTGGATCTCAGCCAAATGGAAGCCTAAATGCCATGTAACCCTACAACTAGGACCTAAAGGGTTCTTCACAACAATCTTTCTATGCATAGAAGATAGAAACTGAATCATGGATCAAGGGCCCTACTTCTTCAATTCAGCGGGCCTCTACCTAAGAGCGTGGGTGGAAAGGTTCAACCCAGACAAGGAGGACCTTAGTTGGGCTCTAGTATGGATCAGGATGTACTCGCTTTTGGCGGAGTACTAGGATGAAGATTCTCTCAAGGACATAGGAAATGGATTAGGGGAGTATGTAAAATTGGCGGAGGAAACGAAGCTGCACAGATACATCTCCTATGCCCATATTTGTGTCTTCATGCACTTGGACAAACCCCTCCCGCACTCAGTAAGTCTTCTTCATGATGATTTTGAATGGGTTCAACCCCTATATTATGAGCATGTTCCATTTCGCTGCCGTAGATGCCATGCATTTGGTCATCTCTTCAGAGATTTTCCTCTCAATCTCAACTCTGTCAATGCTGCACCATCGAGGCAGACTGATCAAGATGGATTCACAAAAGTAGCCTCCCGTAAAAGATCCCACAAGAAGCCCCCCTCAGGGAAAAAACCCTTGTCAGATGCCGCCTCCCTTCCTTCAACAAACAACAGTTTTGTGGTCCTCGGAAAAAGAGAAAGACCAAAGAAGGTAAGCAAGAACTCCGAGGAAAAAGAGAAAGACATGGAGGTTGATGATATTCCCACTCAATCCTTAAGCCCTACTTTCACTGTGGATGAGGAAAATTAGGTACAAAAAATGGAGGAAGAACCTGAGAGCATTGACTTAAATGGTCTTGATATCCTAGCGATGGAGAAATTTTGTGGGAAAAGGGATTATGATAAAATATCAGAGCTCCAGATCAACAAACTGGAATTCATCATCTTCAGAGCTTACCAGCAGCAACAACTTGGCATCCAACCAGGCGGTCATTGGGATGTAGGCTTGCCCCCTAAGGATTCCAAAAAGTGAGGGAGAAGAACAGATCTCCAGTGAACCATTGCGCTAGGGAAAACTCTGGTGGAATCAGGTAGGTATGCTAAGCTAACCAAGTACTACAAGCCCACCTACAACAGTGAACCATGAAGCTAATCTCATGGAATATAAGAGGGCTCAACAGCCCCAGGAAATGAAGATTAATAAAAGATATGATTAAGAAGGAGGAGCCGCAAATTTTCTTTCTACAAGAAACTAAGTGTAATAGTATTACTATCGGAAATATTCTATCCAGAGCTTGGCCAGGATGTCACTCAGTGGTAGTGGATGCCACAGGGGCTTAAGGAGGGTTGGCCATTGATTGGAGCACCCAAGCGATTGAGCTGAAAGACATACATGCAACACATCACATGATTCAAGCAACCTTTCACATAGTAGGTACCAATGTGCATGGTCACTTGACCAACGTATATTTTCCCCAAGTAGCCAGCAAAAAAATTGCAGATCTTAATACAATAGAAGACCTCAACAACAATAGAGTCCATCCGCTGTGGATTATAGGGGGGACTATAACATTATAACCAAGATTGAAGAAAAGAAAGGGGGGCGAGCGAGACTGGAGCAAGAGGTTACCCACTTCAAGTATTTCATACATAACAATGCTCTTATCGATATGCAATTTTGCAATGGTACGCATACATGGAGCAACCGTAGAACTGGACAGTAGCAAATTGCATCCAAACTTGATAGATTCCTCCCTTTTGACAACATAGTGCATCTAGGTAGAGATCTGTTGGCTTCAATTCTCCCATACTCAGGCTCGGATCACTGGCTGATCGCCCTCCAATGGCAAAGACCAGGTGATGTAAAAAGGTGACCTTTTCACTTCGAGGCTTTCTGGCTCTCACACCTCGCATTCAAAGACTTCATCAGATCAGTATGGACCTCCTTTCCCCCACTAGGCGGTTCAAAAATGTTTCAGTTCCAACAAAAACTCAAATTCCTCAAGGCCCAAATCAAGAATTGGAACAAAGGACATTGGGCAACATCTTTCAAGCCCAACATAATTTAAACAAGGAGATGGCAGAGCTCCAGCAACATATCATCTCAGAAGGACACAACGAGGAAACTCTGGCTCAGGAACTGTGCATTCATAACCAATTAGAGGACCGAAGGAAGCAGGAGGAAATCCTATGGAGGCAAAATTCTAAAATTAAATGGCTGAAAGAGGGAGCAAGGAACACTAAATTCTTTCATCGAACCACAATACAGCGAAGGATGCACAACACCATCTCATTCATTCAGAATCTAGAGGGGGAGAGATTGGAAAATCATGAGGAGATAGAGCAGGAGTTCCTTAGGCACTTCCAGCAGGTTCATCAAGAACCCCAACTAGATAGAACTCCGGCCATAGACAAAATCATCAATAATGTGCCCAAAATCATCATAGCAGAGCACAATGAACTTCTCCTACGTCCTATCATGCAACAGGAGGTGGACACAACTATGCAACAGCTCAAGGAAGGTAAATCCCCTGGCCCGAATGGCTTTACCACAACGTTCTTCCAGTCCTTTTGGGATCTGATAAAAGAAGAAGTCTGGCAAGTGGTGGAGGAATCGTGTACCCAACACTGGCTTCTTCCCTCCCTCAATTCTACCTTCATGGCGCTTATCCCCAAGGAGGAGATCACCAGAACACCGGACAAATTTAGGCCAATAGCATTATGTAACATCATATACAAGGTGATATCCAAGGTGATCGCCAACAGGCTGAAGCCGTTTCTACCCATGTTCATCTTGCCGGAACAGTCGGGCTATGTAGAGGGAAGACAGATTCTGGATGGAATCATCCTCTCTCATGAAATCATACACTCCCTCAAGCACTCCAAACAAGCAGGTATGATCCTCAAGCTCAATCTATCAAAATATTTTGATAAGATTAATTGGTTATGCATTCAAAAAATGCTATCATCTTTCGGTTTCTCACCTCTGTGGGTGCGCTGGGTGATGAGCCTCATATCTTCCTCCACTTTCTCCATCCTCATTAACAACATCCCCTCCCATCCCTTCAGGCCATCCAGAGGTATCAGACAAGGTGATCCTCTTTCCGCTTTCCTTTTTGTGTTGATGGCGGAAGGCCTGGGTCGTCACTTTAAGCAAGCCCTACTCTCCAAACAACTCAAAAGTTTTTCCATCCACAATCTGCCAACGATTTCCCACCAACAGTTTGTGGATGACAATATGCTTTTTAGGTACCCTTCTGTTCAGGAATCCTCTCTTTTTAAATCCCTACTGAATGATTTTTCAGAAGCCTCAGGTACCAGCATCAACATGGCTAAATCCCAGATTTACTTCTTCCGCACCCCCCGGGTCACTCAATTTCCCATTGCTCGTATTCTGGGTTTCACCATTGACTCCCTTCCCTCCAAATATCTTGGAGCCCCTCTAATAGCCTCCGCCTTAAAGCACGCCTCTTGGTGCATTATCCTTGAGAAGCTAGAATCTCGCTTAAATCTCTGGACTCATAGAACTTTGAATATTGCCAGTTGATTGGTCTTATTCAAAGCAGTACTTCAGTCTATGCCTCTATACCTTTTTTGTATCTTGGCAACGCCCAAATGGGTAATTAAAAAAATAAAAGCCCTTCAGCACAATTTCTTATGGGGCGCCACTGGAACCCATCGCAAATGGGTCTTGGTTAGATGGACAACAATCTGTAAGACTAAAGAAAAAGGAGGCATTGTTCTAAGGGACCCAAGTCACAGCAACTCAATCATGTGTGCCAAAATATGGTGGCAATGGATAACAACACCCAACAAGCCATGGGCTACCATCTGGACAGCCAAATATGCCAACCTCAGGCCACCGGAAGACCTGATCAGATACACCCCCACAGTGAAAGGTTCCTTAATCTAGAATGCCTCCAAACAATACTACTTAATGATCCAACAACACAGTTTCTGGGAAGTGAGGAATGGACGTTCGACGCACTTCTAGATGACGCGTGGAATCAGCTACCAAAAATCCATAACATCCTTGAACAACATCCACATAGATACAGGGAAGGATGGCTAAAAGAAGAAGTTTAGCAAAATTGGACCCAGGACATGGATCAAGGATACCGACAATGAAAAAATAGCAATCGAATAATTGAGCATGTGGATCACCAAACTCAGTAGCTTTTGGAGAGGGAGATCCAAAATCGGCCAACCAGATGCTTGGAGGACAAGGAAATTCTCCATTGGGGCTACACTCCCAGGGGAACCTTCACAACCAAAGAGACCTACAAGCTCTTATGCTTGGACTCAAAGCCCCTAGATACCATTTGGAGCCGAATTTGGACTCCAGGCATTTGGCCCAAGGTATCTCTCTTCCTCTGGCTGGTGGGGCACCAAAAAATTCTAACCTGGGACAATCTCAGACGCAGGAATTTTCATGGACCCTCCAGGTGTGTCAATTGCAAAAATCAGGAAGAAACCTTTCAGCACCTCCTCGCTTCCTTCCCTTTGGCCAAACAACTGTGGGACAAAGCTAGCTTCTGATGTCAAAGAAATTGCAGAGGATCAGTAGACATCCTCGACTCCCTACGCCAATGGCACCAGACCCCCTACAAAAGCGAGATTCTCAATCATCTTTGGAGAATAATCCCTGGTCTCCTCCTTTGGAATATTTGGAAAGAAAGGAACAAGCACATATTCAAGGATCAAAGCTCCCCTCCAGAAATCATATGGGGCAATTTCTACCACAACCTCTAGGAGACCTTGGCGATTGGAAAATGGGCGCAGGAAGACCTTCCCTCCACCGACGGTGAAAAAGCCATCTGGGCAAATTGGAATCTGAACCTCCAGCTGGAAACACACACACCTACCACGATGATGAGAAGTAATAGCAGGAAGGACTCTTGGACCCCTCCCCCTAAGAACTCCATCCAGCTCAATTTTGATGGCACCTCTAAGGGCGATCCCGAAAACGCATGATTTGGCGGTGTTTTTAGAGACTACAAAGGGTCTGCAATCCTCATCTACTTTGGGAAAATAGGCTAGGACACCAATAACTCAGCGGAACTGGAAGGGCTTTGGCAAGGGCTCCTCCTCTCCAAGAAACTCAACTTCCAAGCCCTAGAGGGACTCCCAAATTCTCATAAACATGGCCAAACAACTTCAAAATGGGACTCATGCGAGGAAAATTGCTAAAAGCTGGAGGCTTGAGGCCATAGAACACCTTCTCCACAACAATCAAGCCATTATCTTCAATCATATAAAGAGGGAAAGAAACGAGGTTGCGGATCTCCTGGCCAATTTGGGAGTGGAAGCGAGACACACCATGTTATCAGGCACAACTGACATAATTCAAAATCATGATCATGCCCAAGAATAAACCAAGTTGGTTCAAAATGATGCAACTCCCCTAGATGCGGGTGAATAGAGAGGCGATCAACGTGATGGGACAGGGGTGGTGGGAGGTGGCTCGACACTTACCCACCCTGTACGAGATGTTTAATGTCAATTGGGGGAGGGAAGCTTGGCATGCACACCATTAGAATTTCCCGTCAAGTGCTACAGGATCCGTTGTTATGGCTTTCACTTTCGCACGCTGTAACCTACAAGCGATGGTGGTTTCCATCAATGAGGCAGTTATGGTGTGGATTAATCGCGAAGTGGCAGACAATTATAAGGAGGGGCATGGCCCTGCAAGCACGGTGCAGCGAGGTGGGTGTTGAGCTTGGTCTTCTCTGTCATTTCTGAGCCTGAAGCGGAGACGCTGTGTCTAGTTTTTGCTAATTCTCTCGAGCGTACTGGCTAGAGTTCTGGCTCGGGGAGGTGGCCTCTGAGCATACCACCCTCAATTTCAGGTTTTCGCTGCATTGGTCCTGTATCGCGCGAAGAATTGGAAGAGGATGGGGGGGGATACTGAAGAAAACTGCCTCTTCGGTCCCGTTCGTTCTTATCCCATCTCTATTGGTTCTCAGGTTATAAGTTTAGAGTTTGGCGGCATTCCTTCTGGTATGCTATCCGGCTCTGGGAGGAGACCTCTGACGTTTTCTTCCCTCAGCTCGAACCTCCTATACATTTTCCCTGTTCTGTGCTCGATCTTGGAAAGGGGTGGGTGGAAGACAAGGGAGAACAAGCCCTTTTGTCTCATTCGGTCCTCTCCCACCTCTGTTGGCTTTCAAGGTTTCAGTGTGGTGTTTGGCGAATTTCTGTCTGAGGCCCTTCCCATTATGGCTCGTCCTCAACAGAGAATGGGTTACCATCGAGGCCAACCCAGGCGTGCCCCCAACGACTCCACTTCGGACTTGTTGGCCACCAGCGAGCTGTTCACTGGGCGTTATCCGAGCACCCGTAGTGGGCGTGGAAGGCGCCGCGTCTCCAATCCACCTCTAGGGCCACCTTCAACGACTGGGTCAGTCGTTTTCACTTTCAACAGTTCGCTTCATCACCCACGGGTCATTGCACACATCTCTGTGGTGTTTTATGAATCCACACAATTGGAAGGCTCTGATAGTCATACGGGAGGTTCGGGAGATACTGTTGGTCCTCCCCCTATGTTCTAGCTTGGAATTGGTATGATCCCACAGCTTGCTCGAGCTGAACCAGGAGGAGGCATTCAGGACATGGAGATGCAGCCTGTCGATCCCAGTCCTTCAGCTCAGTTTAATGCTCCTTTTGAGGATGAACCAGAATTTGGCTAGTGTCGAATTGTGGAGGAACGACCTTATGAGTAGCATGCTTCTATTGAAGGTGGTCTTCCTTATTTTTGATCAAGTTTTGGCTATCCTCGGGCTGCTTCTTAGTCATCTAGGTTATGGGTATCTTCTGGTTTCTAATGTACGGGTCTCCTGGTTTTGTTTGGGATGTATGGGACTCCAGGGGTGGTTTTAGAACATGGTCATATGTTTCTTTTTTCTCCAGAAGGAGGCTTAAGTTAGTTTTTGGAATGATGGCTCTTATCAGAGCAATGTACTGACTTCGGTCACTATGTAAATACCTTCTCTCTTTCTTAATAGAATTAAATTTACTTAGAAAAAAAAAATTTGATTATGCTTATAAAGAATTTGGGTTGATATTTTTAGTTCTTCAAATTTTAGTTAAATTTAGCTCTTTTTCTTGCATGAATATTTAACTTTGCTTATCTACCACTTCTATCAAGTCTTTTGAATGTGGTATTTAAGTCTTCTAACTCTTCTCCCCTATCTCTGTAAGAAAGCCCGAGCTAAACTGCTTAATTCTATACTTTTGGATTTTTTACAGGTTTTGTCTGTGACTTTCTAAATTTAGTTGACTCCAAATTTAGCCATACTACTAAATTTTCCTCTAAATTGTCCATTCCACCAATTTTCCTGCCAACTCATTCATGCCTATGTTATACTAGTTTTAGTGCTCTATCAATTTAGTGTAATTCTCCAAATATGACACATATGCCAAATTAAGAGCTTCCAACCCATTCACACATCATATAAACCCAAAGATGTAGCATTATACAAACTTTTCATATATCCATTGGTTGGGATCCTTTGCGCTATATCCCTAAGCACTTACAATCAAGACTATAGATCTGCTTAGCCCCTTGTCATCGAATCGTGCTTAGGCTATAGTAGTAGATCATCTTTTAGCTTAGATTTTATCTCATAAAAAAATCTTTCTTAAAAAACATATAGAGCTCCCTTGTTTATTACTGAGATCGTTTCTTTTGAGATGGTTTCTTCTAGTGTTATTTCTTCTTAGGAGGTTTCTTCCAAGATTAAGTGTCCTCATGCACGAGTCACAAAATCGCCAAGATTATATGTCTAGCCATCTCAATGCCACTCTGTCCCAAAAATAACTTCTCAAACTTTATTTCTCGTACTTTCTGCCCATATACCCTTTTGTATCTTCCGAGATCATTTCTCCCAAAATTACTTCTTCTAAGATAGTTTCTTCTAGAGATAGTTTCTTTTGAGGTGATGTGTCCCTTCCATGATGATGCCACCTATGCTCCATCATTTCCTTACTACTGGCTTGTCTTCCACCTCTATAAGGATGCAACATGTCACTTACTAGATGGTGCTATGTGTCACTCATTTTTGACTCATTTACATATTTGAAAATGTTAAATATACATGCCACATGTCACACTCTGATTGGGACACATCATGTTCACGTCATGCTACCACTGTGTCTCCTTCAGTCAATCAAATCATACCATGTGTCACATTTTGGTTTGTCCATGTCACCAATGGTATGGAGGAATATGGGTCCTAGGTCTTGGTTTTTCAATGAACTTCTTTAATTAAAATTAAGGGTCCTAGGGCAAATTAATTGTTGTGTCCTCTGCAATGTTGCTAACATGATGCCATTCGCTAGCAGCTCCCTCAAATTTTCGTTTACATTTTCCCTTTTGAGGTAAGACCTCCAAGATGATTTATTGATCTAAATTTGGAATCTTAGTTTTCTATGCCAAGTTCCTCATCAGAATACAACAATGTGCTTGAGGTTTGTACTCAAAAATGGAAAGTAAAAACATGAGTTTTTATGTGTGATTTATTAAGTTCCATTCATGAAAAAAATTAAATATGAAATCTGAATGGAAGAATGCATCACTCAGTAATACAACATACATTGTTAAAGGAGTTCACCCCTCCTAGGCTACATCTCCTTGGATCAGCTCTAATGACATGACCCCTTCTCACTATGCTCAATGTTTAGAAATGAAGAGTACACAAAGTGTTGAGAAATGGAATGGTTAGTTTCTCCTTCAAAGGAACAAATTATACAAGATTTATCACTCCAAATACATGTTAACCTACAATCAAACATGTAAGATTTCAACAAACAAAGGTATCTTGCACCCAAACCCCATACTCCAACTTCAAAGAGCATCAACAGTACTACAATCCACTTGAAGTACATAAACAGGTCTCTTCTCCAAAACACATAGAGAAAAGAGGAATAAAAGCTACAAAAGTGATGTAATAGCTATTGGAGAAAGCATATGGAGGCTAGAAAACCCCTGCAAGGTCATCTCCATCTTCAAAGTCCTCCATAAACAGATTCAACTCTTTGGTTGACCATGGAACCCGTATACTTAAACCTGCAAAAAACTATCTAGGAGTGCTCCTTTGATTCAGAAAACTGCTCCAATGAGTCCAGAATGTTCAAAAATGTCTATCTAGCCTCCTTTTGCACCTAATTTGGTAAAAAACCGGAGACGTTATGACCTCTCCTAATTTCTCCACTATTCTTTCTACAATTTTCACCAAATCCGGCATCATCCTACAAATTTGCCCCATTTTACACTAACAGAGCATTGAATTCCCTAGATTTTGGGCAGAGTTGTAGGACTGTTAATTTATCTGCCGAAGCCTTAGAACCAAAAACTAGGTCATTTGAGGGCCATGCACCTAGGGGCTAGCCCCAACACTGACACCCTCCCTCTGACGATTAGTGTAATTGTTTGCAAGCGGTTTGAGGAGCAGTCACATATGTCGCTTGGTCTAGTGGTTAGTGTTACGCAGTAATTTGTCACCATCGGCCACAGTCCTTGTCGCGCCCCCACTGTCACACATTGGAGGACACATTTACGGACCGGTGACCAGTGACATAACTTGAAAACACTTGCATTGAGGCCTCCTGAGTATGAAGTACAATAACCCTAAAGACACCTTCTGAAGATTAGCCTTGGAAAATGCCTTTTTCCCAGTAGCGCGGGCACACAGTATATTACCCCGCGCCAATGGCCCAGTCCTTACAAAGAGGGCGCGCCCATAAGCGCTCTGTCCCAGAGCACAGCCCGCGCCACACAATTTGGGCATGATTTTTGGCCAGCGCATGCTAGAATGCTTTTTCCCTTTGCGACTCACTCAGTTCCCTGAAGGAAAAAGCCCACAAAAGCATCCGGGTTTCGGCTTTTCTATCCAAGGCAACGGCTATTATGAGACATTACCAAAATTCAGAATGTGTCTACATACGATGAATATCTCTTCTCCCTTCACCTATAAAAGCCTGTCTCCACATAATAAACAGGCTAGTTCAGAGTTTTTGGAGATTAAAGCAAAGGAGCAAACAAGCTAGTGTGAGAGAGATAATCTTTTGAGCTGATAGCTGAAAGTAAGGTTATGCTGCCAGATTGATTAGAGAGGAAGTGTTTTTGCGAGACGTGTCGGACTGACTGCCCACCCAGCTAGAAGAGTTTTACAGTGTCAAGCCTTAAGTGGTTGTAATCTCTTCTTTCATTACTTTAATGCAAAGCGACTGTCATTATGGTTTCATTTATGTGTTACATCAGTGATATGTGAATTGTATCTTGCTTGACTGGTACATAGCTGTATGTTTCTTGGATTTTATGCTTGTTGTGGTTTATTATTCACTTGTGCAGGTATCTATGAGCGAATAGCGACCGGCGGGAGATAGAGGATAGGAGCGACACTTTCCCCCACAACAAACAAGCGTTGGATCCCAGGTTGGTCTCCTAGATCGACTTTTAAATTATATAGCTAGAAACTTGCATGCAACGTGATTTATTGTTGCTAGACCCCTTCGGGGCTAGTGGGATCCACCTCTATCCGCAGAGGGGATTTACCTCCGCAACAATTTGGCGACTCCGCTGGGGAGTTGGTCTGTTGATTGTTTAAGCTATATTGTCTGATTTTGTAAATCAAGGACGGAGCCTGAAGGACGGCCAGGCAGCCTTCGAAACACTTCCGCCATGCGGAAGTGAAGTAGATCAACACCCCTTCAGTCTATCTCCGGGTGATTTACAAACTAGATGGTATAAGTCTTGCTTTGCATGTCTTTTTACTATCATTGTCTGATTTGAACATTTTCTTTGCCTGCAATCCTTACTATTTTTCCATTCACTGGCCATGTGTAGTTCTTTTTCTTTTTTTTCAAAGCAAGCTCGCGCTAGCGCGCTTATCGTCTAGACAGTCGCGCTTCTGGGCGCGATCTGTTTTCATACATCTCGCGCTACATTCTGGTTAGCGCGGGTTTCAGGCTCGCTGTCGCGCCTCTGTATTTTTTGCCTGTCAGTTCCCTGACAGCGCACTTTTCCTCTTTACAGTCGCGCTACTGGGCGCGATCTGCCTTCATACATCTCGCGCTATACACTTGTTAGCGCGGGTTCCAGGCCCACAGTCGCGCCTCTGTATTTTTGCCTGTCAGTTCCCTGCCAGCGTATTTTTCCTCTGCACAGTCGCGCTACTGAGCGCGATCTGTTTTTAGACAACTCGCGCTACTCCCGGTTTAGCGCGAGTTGCAGGCCCATAGTCGCGCCACACTGGTCAAACCTGTTCAGAAG